>VIAB01007836.1:72537-83612 GCA_009801035.1 Oophaga pumilio
AGTGAATTTTTATGTTAGTAGTCTTGGCAGCGTTGAGCTGCTGTATTTATTTCATGTACTGCATCTGCCTACATAAGTTCACGCTGCATATTCAAGAAGAGAACATATACTACAACATCTGGCCACTGCCAAGGTGTCTGCTGACTCACAAGGAGCCGCGGGGCTGGAAACGCCCTGCGTACAGTTTGATGGCATGATTAACTAGCATATGGTAACATCAGAAGGCATGTCTGGATGCTGAAGCCAGCTATACTCTCACACACAAGAACTTTGCTAGTTATTAAATAGGTAAATTAACTTATATCTTATAATAGAACTTTTTCCCCTCATTTCTTACTTTGGATGTGGATTATACAAAACTATAGCATCCCAATCCCACGTCCCCATGACAATACTCACTGCTTGTTCAGTCTTGTCATAGGGAATCTGCAGAAATTCATGGCACAAAGGCTAGAATCTGATTACTAGGGCCACCCAAACACCATCTGATGGTTATTAAGGTGGTCTCTTCTTATGTGTCAAAGACGTCTTTAAGCCCTCTCAGGCCCCAGGACCCAGTTAGACTGCCGTCCCTGCACTCCTTATAATTCGAGGCAAGGTGCATCCAAATCTCTGTACGTCGTGTACACATATACACCGACCTACCACTAAAAGGGTGTGTTCACTATTTTTTTTTTGTGAGTTTTTGGAGACGGATTTGAAGTTTCACTAAATTTCTGCTCTAAAAACTCAGTGCGAACACATCATTAGGGTATACGCACACAGCGCTTTTTTTCCCTGAAACATCTCTGGCGTCTTTTTGGTATCTGCCGGTAAAAAGACGTTGTGCGCAGAAAGCCCAAGGCTGGTTTTATATACAGTGGTTTAAGAGCAATTTGTATGGTCTCATTTAAGGTGGTTGTCTAAAGTTCATAAATGGGTAAAATTGCAAAGTGCTTATAAACTATGCAATTTAGGATAGTAGAAAAAAATTTGGAGTCTGGCTAAACAGGACTGGATTTTCCTTTTATTTTTCACAAGAAATTATAGTGCATACAAAAGAAAATTTTCATGGTCGACATGTTTCGACTGCACTAAGCAGTCTTACTCATGATGAGTAAGACTGCTTAGTGCAGTCAAAACGCGTCAACTGGGTCATGTTGACCATAAAAATTTTCTTTTGCATGCACTGTAATTTCTTTTGAAAAATAAAAAGAAAAGGAAAATCCAGTCCTGTTGAGCCGGACTCCAATTTTTTCTATTATTCTTGATGTGAGGCCAGGGCGAGGCCGGTGTCTGAGCCCCAGGTGGATGAGCATAGAGCAACTGGGTGAGCTGGAATTAAGTTTTTCTAACTTTGCAATTTACCTCTTAATAAAAATAATTCTCAAGAATGGAGGAATTTTTAATTCTAAGTGGCTCGTTGCCTAGGTCACTGGCCACCCTCCAGTCTCACAGTGGATGGATGCCTAGGTAAGGAGCACATGGCACAAGAAGGCTCTACAGCCTGTTCATCTTCAGGGGCGAACCAATCACAGCAGAGCAAACAGCTGGGAGGCAGAGGAGTGCTGCGCTCCTGAAGATACAACTTGAGAAGAACCCTTTAATTAATACTAGAAAAGTAGAATAGTAAAGAAGATTAACAGTTTCATTTTTTTCTTATTTCTACTTGTCTATTTTTTTTAATTAAAGTTCATGTTTTAATTTTTTTTCAGGAGAAAACAAATAACTTGTGCATGTACAATATATACAGGAGTCAATAGATTGCACTGTGAAAATATATGACAAATGAAGTGTCAAAAATGTGCAAAAGTCAATCTCTGCAAATGAAAAGCTGCTAATTAGTGATGAGCAAACCTCCTCGGATAAAGAGTTATCAGAGCATGCTCGTGTGCTAACCAAGTGTCCTCAGCGTGCTCGAATAATATGTTTGTGTCCCCGCAGATGCAAGTCTCGTCTCGCGGCTGTTAGACAGCTGCAACACATGTAGGGATTTCCTGTTTGTTAGACAATCCCTGTATGTGTTGTGGCTGTCGAACAGCCACAGGAACTCGAGCATATTATTCGAGCACATCAAAGTCACTCGGTTAGCACCCGAGCATGCTCTCATAACACTTTATCTGAGCACATTCGCTCATCACTACTGCTAATCCCTGGCACTGTCTGAAACATAGATTTACCTGCAGAAAACACAAGACAAGAAAAAAATATAGAAATATATGACGTCTCACCGGACTGTCCTGCTTTTGACGCAATTGTAATGTCAAGTCACTTAACATCTGACTGAGTGTGGCTCGTACAGCAGTGTTTATGCTTCGCTGATGACAGCTTGATACATAGGTTTCAATGCAGATCTGCAGGAAAACAGCAGTAATATTAATGTAACAATCTACAAAAGATTAACTGAACGCAGGATACCAGTTTCTCCCATATACAGTGGGGGAAAAAAGTCATTTTGACTCTCATAGCGGTGGTCTACCTATGATGTCAATTACAGGCCTCTCTCATCTTTTTAAATGGGAGAACTTGCACAATTGGTGGCTGACTAAATACTTTTTCCTCACTGTATCTAGATGTGACAGATTTTCTTGATTATTGATACTGATAAATGCCATGACCATCAGTTTACAGCATAAGTCCCCGTCACACTAAGCGAGATCGCTGAAGCGTCACTGATTTTGTGACACAACAGCGACCTAGCCAGTGATCTCGCTTAGTGTGACACGCAGCGACGACCAGTCCCCCTGCTGGGTATCGCTGATCGTTGTCGAATGTCCTGCACCATTTTTTCATCATTGGTCTCCCGCTGGCCAGCGCGCATCGCTGAGTGTGACAGCAGGAGACCAACGATCAGCGAGCTGGTATCCAATGTACATATTGGGTAACTAAGCGCTGCGTGGCGCCTAGTTACCCGATATGTACCTTGGATACCGGCTCCCAGCTTCTGCTGTAGAGGGCTGGGAGTCGGTATCTAGGGTACATATCGGGTAACTAGGTGCCACGCAGCGCTTAGTTACTCGATGTGTACATTGGATACCAGCGTGCTTACTGGTCCTGATCACTGGCGAGTCTGTCCAGGTGACAGCTCACCAGCGATCAGCTAACGATGTCCCAGCGATCCCATCCACGTCTTATCATTGGTGGGATCACTGGGACATTGAAGAGTGTGACGGGACCCTAAGTCTCAATGGTGTAAAGGACAGGTACAAATGAAAAAGGTAACACTACTTATTTCACACCCTGAAAATAAATAACTTCCCCACTTATTATAGCATTCACAGAAAAGGACATACAATTAAAAAAAAAAAAAAAATTAAAGAAGAAAAAAGGCAGCCATGCTTACCAAGACACTATACTAATGAACTGCGGGACGCATCAGCCCCCATTGATAAAGGCAGAGGCAGCACATGTGACAATTACTGATGAAACAACTGTTCACACACGTACCAATCATGGAGGGGTGGTGGCCTAATATTACAAATGTACGTGGATAAGACTAGTATGAGGAGCCAGTCACACACACATCTAGTGCACAGTGTTAGACTTACAGACACTATATAAGCAGGGCTGTGGAGTCGGAGCCCATTTTGGTGGAGTTGGAGTCGGTGTCGTCATGGAAATTGAGGAGTTGGAGTTGGTGTCATGGAAATTGAAGAGTTGGGGTAGGAGGTTTGGCTTACTGACTCCACAGCCCTGGTATGAGGGAGTCGGAGTCATGGAGTCAGAGTTGGAGTCGTGGAAATTGAGGAGTTGAAGTCGGAGTCATGGAAATTGAGGAGTCGGAGGTTTGGCTTACCGACTCCACAGCCCTGTATATACAGTGCCTACAAGTATTATTCAACCCCCTGCAGATTTAGCTGGTTTGATAAGATGCAAATAAGTTAGAGCCTTCAAACTGCAAACGAGAGTAGGATTTATTAACAGAAGCATAAATCTTACAAAACAAAAAGTTATGTTGCTCAGTTGAATTTTAATAAATTTTAAACATAAAAGTGTGGGTCAATTATTATACAACCCCTATGTTTAATATTTTGTGGAATAACCCTTGTTTGCAATTACAGCTAATAATCGTCTTTTATAAGACCTGATCAGGCCGGCACAGGTCTGTGGAGTTATCTTGGCCCACTCCTCCATGCAGATCTTCTCCAAGTTATCTAGGTTCTTTGGGTGTCTCATGTGGACTTTAATCTTGAGCTCCTTCCACAAGTTTTCAATTGGGTTAAGGTCAGGAGACTGACTAGGCCACTCCAACACCTTGACTTTTTCCCTCTTGAACCAGGCCTTGGTTTTCTTGGCTGTGTGCTTTGGGTCGTTGTCTTGTTGGAAGATGAAATTACGACCCATCTTAAGATCCTTGATGGAGGAGCGGAGGTTCTTGGCCAAAATCTCCAGGTAGGCCGTGCTATCCATCCTCCCATGGATGCGGACCAGATGGCCAGGCCCCTTGGCTGAGAAACAGCCCCACAGCATGATGCTGCCACCACCATGCTTGACTGTAGGGATGGTATTCTTGGGGTCGTATGCAGTGCCATCCAGTCTCCAAACGTCACGTGTGTGGTTGGCACCAAAGATCTCGATCTTGGTCTCATCAGACCATAGAACCTTGAACCAGTCTGTCTCAGAGTCCTCCAAGTGATCATGAGCAAACTGTAGATGAGCCTTGACATGACGCTTTGAAAGTAAAGGTACCTTACGGGCTCGTCTGGAATGGAGACCATTGCGGTGGAGTATGTTACTTATGGTATTGACTGAAACCAATGTCCCCACTGCCATGAGATCTTTCCGGAGCTCCTTCCTTGTTGTCCTTGGGTTAGCCTTGACTCTTCGGACAAGCCTGGCTTCGGCACGGGAGGAAACTTTCAAAGGCTGTCCAGGCCGTGGAAGGCTAACAGTAGTTCCATAAGTCTTCCACTTACGGATGATGCTCCCAACAGTGGAGACAGGTAGGGCCAACTCCTTGGAAAGGGTTTTGTACCCCTTGCCAGCCTTGTGACCCTCCACGATCTTGTCTCTGATGGCCTTGGAATGCTCCTTTGTCTTTCCCATGTTGACTATGTATGAGTGGTGTTCACAAGTTTGGGGAGGGTCTTAAATAGTCAGAAAAGGCTGGCAAAAGAGATCATTAATCCACACATGTGAAGCTCATTATTCTTGGTGCCTGAACTACTTCTTAATACTTTAGGGGGACCAAACAGAATTCTTGTGGTTTGAGGGGTTGAATAATAAATGACACTCTGAATTAACTTTTAACGTTTTTAAAAACAAAAAAAAAAATAAATAAAACAAAAAATTTTGCTGCAGTGCATTTCCCACTTCCAGGCTGATCTACAGTACAAATGTCACAATGCCAAGTTAATTCTGCATGTGTCAACCAGCTAAATCTGCAGGGGGTTGAATACTACTTGTAGGCACTGTAAGTACACCCCACAAACACACAACCAATTCCCCAAGCCATCCCTAAAAGGGCCTAGCTGAACCATGCAAAAAGATGAAAAATTTGCAACAAAAAGATGAAAGGTAGGCATGAGCGTGGTTGTTTCCCCAGTATATTTTACATGTGATGACCCCGCCTTTATCATGGGGGACTGCTGCATCCTGCAATACATTAGTATTGTGTCTCGGTGTAAATACGGTCACTTACACAAGTAATAGGCTAAAATACTGGAAATTGCCAAAAATCAAAGGAAGCATATGTATATAGAGTGTTTATACAAGACATTACTTTTTATGTAAACTCTCTCTATTGATATAATGGTCGATCAGATAAATGAAGAAATAAAAAGTAACTTATCCACATACATACATTAGTAAATAACAGGATACCTCTAAAAAAGCAGTAGGTTGCAAGGGGCCAAGGAAAATGCGATGGCAGAAAGCAATTAGGATGTGCGCAATGGACTCTCTTATTATTTCATGCAAGTGACGGGATCCTTTTTTATGGCATGCCAAACACAACTACAGATGGAAGAGCAAAAACACAAGCAGTAAAAGCATGACACAAAGAGAAAAATTGAAACATGAAACGCAGATATGAGATGTGCAAAAATGGAGCCATGAACATAATCATAAATATATGCTAGTACTAACTAGAGGCCAAGGTTTAATAGTTCCTTCATGAAACAAAGCACAGCTCTGTGGCTGGAGTAGGTATATGGTCTGAAAGGCAGAAACTCTATACAGTGTACTGTGAGCAGCCCATTTCTGTATATCTGTAAAGCGCATCACATCCGTTATAGGGAGCCACATTTCTCTTAGAAAACTATAGAAATACCTAGGCTAGAAGACCATGTACATAAAAAATAAAACTCTATGTTTCATGGAAAAAAAGTAATGAGAATGACCCAAAGGTCATTCTCACTATGATATAGACACTCTTGTGAGCATGACAACAGCTGCAGTACAACTAAGACCTTTTCTTTGCTTTTTGGTACTGTTAGTGACCCGGCATGTTGTGGCCGAGCCACAGATTACCGCTAATTACCTATTTTATCAGTGCAGACGATCCGCACAACTCTACGCCAAATGATAAAGTCATCATGCATGCTGTTTAATCCCAAAGCTCAATATTTCCGTATTCCTGGGAGAAAAGCCGCAGTGTCTTATGTAGTAGGTCGCTAGTGTTCTGCAGTAATGTGGCCGTACTTTACATGGCCACACAGCAATAAAACATGAAAAAGACATTAATTTATGGGAATTCTACATTTTACTTTCATACTGACGTTATGTGTTGCACTGAAATGACGCTTCCTATAAGGATAACTGCGCTCGTCAGTATGTTAGTAAATAGTTAATTACAAGATGCACAATATTACGCTGCAAGAAACAGGCAAGCAGTGTGAATGGTGACAAAGGTAGTTTTAGTAATAGCTCAGCAGAAATAAACCTGCCATCACTTACCTCCGCAATCTTCAGAACTGAGCTGCCATTCAGCTCAAACGTGGACGTATACGTGATACAGAGTAACACCTAAACACATAAGAACAGTAATTATGCAGCAATTCTAGACGCATACAAACGATATACTGTAGGTGATCATAGAAGGCAAGAATGTGAAAAACAAATTAATTATTGCCAATGGCTGCACAAGTTTACACTGGATTATTGGGAATTTTGGTGCCATTAAAAAAAGGAATCAGTCAGCATGATTCCCCTCTCCCCAAACTATTCCCATGTACAGTAGCCCTTTTAAAGACAAGTCCAGCAATATCTGTACATGGCCATCTCCATTACTGAGAAATCAACACTTGAACTGATATGCAAATAAGGCTGTAGATTTGATGCCTCTGTCACTCCAGCTCTATTCCCGTCCCAGAACTGGCTCCTCCTGCCTAAATGATGTCTCCTTTGCCTGAAATCACACAGCACAGAGAGAATAGAGCTGGAGTGATCGATGCTTCAGATCTACCATAGTCCTTCAGTCTCATTTACATATTAATACAAACGTTGATTTCTCAGTAATAGCGGAAAGGACTGGCCATGTAAAGGTATTACTGAACTTGTATCTAAAATAGCTACATGAGCATGTACATAGTTTGGGGTGTGAAATCCTGCTGACAGATTCCATTCAACCATTGCCAATTACTGTATGTAAGCTTATGTGAATGTACACTTCCTACCATTAATATTCTATGTGCTGATAGACACACTGAGCACACACAGCACTGCTGCTTGCTGATATTTACAGTGTTGTGCATATGTTTTTCCAGAATTTAACAGATTTTTTCCAATGACATATAGTAGGTGTTTCTACCATCTGTCTATTAAACCACCAATCCAAGTCAACCACACACAAGATGTCTGTCACATGCTGACAAGGAACAGAGGCTCCGGTGCTATAAGGCAGACAGGTTCTTCTGGTTTCTAAGCACATTGTGCTGCTACTCACAAATTGTAAAATGCCACTATATAGCCTCAGAGGGTATACTGCATATATTTACCGTACATACTAGAGTATAAGTCAAGTTTTTCAGCACATTTTTTTTGTGCTGAAAACGCCCACGTTGGCTTATACTCGATGGAGGGTCACGAAGATGGAGGGGGAGTGGCAGCATCGGAGGAGCGGGTCACAGGAGAGGGGGCCATGCAGACCAGGATGGGGATGAGGGGGCCATGCAGACCAGGATGGGGATGAGGGGGCCATGCAGACCAGGATAGGGATGTGGAGTCATGCAGACCAGGATGGGGATGAGGGGGCCATGCATATCAGGATGGGGATGAGGGGGCCATGCAGACCAGGATAGGGATGTGGAGTCATGCAGACCAGGATAGGGATGAGGGGGCCATGCAGACCAGGATGGGGATGAGGGGGCCATGCATGCCCAGCTTACACTCAAGTCAATAAGTATTCCCAGTTTTTTGGTATAATTAGGTGCCTCATCTTATACTCGGGTCGGCTTATACTCAAGTATATACGATAGTTGAGTTTTCCAAGTTTACATTTACACAACAGTGTGATCAAAAGAATTTTATGATAGGTCAGTCAAAACGTGTCAGAAAAGTCAGATCGGTCATGGGCACATTCTGTTCCTATAAGCTGTTCCTAGCTCTCATTTTGTGATTTTTTTTTCTAGCACATACCCTCCCCGGGTCCAATGACGGCTCTCCACTCTTGTCCCAGTCTCTGTTGTTTGCAAAGAGCTGACGTCACATCAATAGCACTGCAGCTAATCAGTGAACTCAAGCTCGAGTCCTCTAGAGAGCAACTAAGCTCACGGATTGGCTGCAGTGCTGTCGATGTGACATGAGCGCTGCAGACAAACAATAGAGACTGGAGCTGAATCCTGGGAGGGTAAATATTTGTGGTTTTTTCACTATAGCTACTACAATCTATAAAACGAAGATAAGCCCTGTCAAAGGAAGATTTTAAAAGCAGATTGCTAGAATTAGGGCCCCGTCACACATAGCGACACACTAGCGATCCCGACAACGATATGAACTTGTCAGGATCGCTGGTGTGTCGCTACATGATCGCTGCTGAGTTGCCAAACAGGCAGCTCTCAGCAGCGATCAGGACAGCGACTATGCGGGTAACAAGCCTCTTAACATGTCTCTTCGCTGCAAATGAATGCCGTAAAATGAAATCCAGGATAACAGCATAAATTTCTTTTTGTCCCACTCTACCACAAAGATTTTTATTGTTGTTTTTGCAGTACATTTTTGCAGTACATTATATTGTAAATTAAACTGTGATATGCAATACTACACCTCATCTAGAAAAGAAAACAAATTCTCACGTGGCTTAATGATAAAAGTAAAAAAATGTTACGGCTCTTGGAATAAAAAGGTAAGAAAAAGGAAAAATGGATGTAGTGGTAAGACGTTAAATGAGAAATACCTGAACAAAAAAAAGTAAAATACCCTCTGCAAATTTCCAACCTCAGCAATAAATCACAAGGATCCCCCGATCACAGGACTGAGTGGATTCTTACCACACATGGCATTAGTCTGTCTTCCGCCTGCTGCAAAGGCCCATCCTATTATATGACTTATGATATCACTTGCTGTGGTAGAAATAACTTGCTGAACATTTTGATAATTGTGCAACAATATTTTATGTAAACTAATGTGTAAATTATATAAATTCTATATTAGAAGTAGATACACAGGGAGATTCATTCACAAGAGCCCTCGAATATTCTGCAATGACTCTCGCTAAGATGAAGCAATCTGAACTAAACAACATGCTTTTCTGCATCTGGAGCTTTGGGCCAGCTCGGGGCATGCTACTTTGTACAATGAGGTAGGTGACGGACAGCCATCGCAACGTTTAACCTCCGGACATAACGGACGGTTGGAACAGGAACAGGGAACATGGCAGAAATTTAGTTCTTTTTCGGCAACAGAATAATTTCAGAAGGATCTTTGATCACCACGGTTTGACACCACCAAACTTCTATCGTTGGGGTATGTGCAAACAAAAAGTCTATCGAAACAAGCCTTGGACTGTGGAAGATTTGAAGGGAAACTTCAAACGTGAAATTGCTGCCATCTCTCCGATGTTAAGGAACATTGAGCGCCACATCGAAATGTGTCTGGCAGAAAGCGGAGGTCATTTCCAGCATCGCATGTAATGCAATCGATTACACATAGGTCAAGGTATGTAGGGCATTATCCGGTTCAGATTGCTTCCCCCACATGGGAATTACAAGACAATAATGGGGGTCTCTTTCCAGTGAATCTCCCTGTACTATAGATACATTTAGAGTCTATTATCAAGACAAAATAAAAAGGTATACAAATCCACCACTAACTCATGACCCGACGCTTTGTGGCTGCGATGTATTGTACAGGTTCATTATCACATTGGGGAGTACTTACTTTCATAACTTCAACTTGCAGATCTTCATACAGAGATGGGGTCACTTTAACGGCGCTCAGCATTTGGTTAAGCAGCTGCTGCTCATCGGGTTCTGTTTCCACGGATACAAATCTGTCGTCAGTGAGAAGTTTCTATAGAAAAAAAGTAGCGGAGAAGCAGTGAGTCAGCGCGGAGGTCATTATCCCACTGCGACCAGCCGTCCACATCTAAACTCAATTCCCGACCCAAGAAAGAAGATGGTTTTAGATGTAAATATAAAGCCTATATTTCTGTTAGAAGGGGTGACTGTGGACTGATTGAGGTCTCATCAAAAGTCATCAGAAATGGCTGAAAATTATATTAATGGGATACTGGAGTCACAGGCATTTATACCATGACCTTAGTATGTGTTATACATGTCTGTTAGGTAGGCGGTCACAGAGAGGACATCAGGAGAAAGAGTTGTCCCTCTTGCGAGGCATTGACCGGTATCATGCATGTGGCCTCTTTCTAATGTAAGAGGAACTAAACCTTCAACACTTTTTTTTTTTCTTTTTAATTTGAGCGACTTTTTAATTGCAATATCAGTGCGGGGTCAAGGTCCTAAGTCCCACACCAAATGCTCAAAACCCCCCAAAGAGGTGTGCAACCCAGCCGACAGGAGCACAAAGAGTGTTATGAATTCATCAGAAAGCATAGAATTTGTAACCTAGAAAGCATGTGCTTCATAGCTGTGAACTACTGCCTGCGGCCTAGCTGCATGCTCCTGCCTGCCGCCTGGCTGCATGCTCCTGCCTGC
>VIAB01007837.1:54101-66532 GCA_009801035.1 Oophaga pumilio
GATTCCCCTTGTGCAGCAGCGGGAACTCGATCCCTAACACTATAGAACTTGGAATAATGTACAATTGCTTCAAGTTTAAAAACTAAAAAATGAGGATGGATTAGGTCAGTATTATAAGAACAGAAAAGGTCAATCTCCTTCCTCATGGATCCCATGAAAACTACTTATGACTTTCAGTATAAACTATTTCTCAGACATAGTGTCAGAAAACAATGAAGGATGATCGTTGATTTGTACATAACACTTCAGACGGTTTACAATAGGGATTTGATAAAAATTCAATAAGTCAAGCTTATTTTTTATTATTATATCCATTTTCTAGAGTAAGTTTCTTGTTTGATTCAGCTTCCATGCTAGAAACATATTGCTAAAACTGTAATAAATTGTACAATGTTATAGGACAATTTGGACTCACAGGAGGCAGGGTCGCTGCTACAGGAGCTGGTGGCGGCAGGAGTGGGGTGATGCTGCTGGTCCTGGAACACAGCATGGAACACAAAAATTGAGAAAATATATGATTCTTATGTGGTATCTTAAATAGGTAGCGGTGGCAGTGTAGCAAAGTCACACGAGGCAGGGTCGCTGCTTCAGGAATCCGGCGGCAGCAGGAGTGGGGTGATGCTGCTGGTCCTGGGCTATCAGAAGATGTCAAATGGCATCCCTATTACCATAGATTTCCCTAAGGTGGGCTTTGGGAAAATGGCCACTGGAGGTGGCGCATGTGCAGATTTAGATCTCGGGAGACGAGATCTCATCTCTAAGATTTCATCTCCCTAGATCTCAATCTGCACATGCGCAGCCTCCAGTGGCCATTTTTCTGAAGCCCACCTTAGGTAAATCTACGGGAAAGGGGATTCCACTCACCGGCGCAGACATCTTCTGAGGACCCAGGGCCTGCAGCATCGCCCTACTCCTGCTGCCGCCGGATTCCTGAAGCAGCGACCCTGACTCGTGTGACTTTGCTACACTGACACCGCTACCTATTTAAGATACCATTAAAATGGAATAAAAGACACACCACAAATTTATTTAAAGATTTTTTTCTACTATTTTTAACCACAAAATAAATTTGTGGTGCATGATATGGTCCGTTGCGTCTTATAGTCAGCAAAATATGGTAATATTTTTTGCAATCATAATAATTTGTGGGGGAAAATTCCATAATATCAGTGTTTAATAGTTTTCTGGTAATTGGAGTCCACATAAGAATCATATATTTTCTCAATTTTTGTGTTCCATGCTGTATCACTAAAAGGAAAAAAATCTGTTATCAGCTATGTCATACTATCCCCAAAAGAGCACTATTCGGAACATACTAAAAATATGTAATGTATTCAGCTATTGTTTTTCGGATATTATTCAGCCTTGTTTTTTGGATCGATGTCATGTTGGAACGTCCAAGTACGCCCCATGTGCACCTTCTGGACTGATGATTGCAAATTTGCCTCTAGTATTTGCTGATAAGGTGCTGCATTCATCTTTCCTTCAACTTTGACCAAGTTTCCTGTACCTTTGTAGCTCATACATCCCAAAAACATCAGCGATCCACCTGTGTTCTTTATAGTAGGAATGGTGTTCCTTTCATCATAGGCTTTGTTGACCTCTCTCCAAATGTAAGGTCTATGGTTGTGGCAAAAAGTTCAATTTTGGCCTCATTACTCCAAATTACCTATTACAGAAGTTTTGAGGCTTGTCTCTGTGCTGTTTTGCTTATTATTACAGGCGAGAAACTTTGTGGCATTTGCAATCATCAGCCCGGAAGGTGCGTATAGGACATATTTGGACTTTCCAACATGACAACGATCCATAAGACAAGGCCAAGTCAACCTGTCATTGGCTACAGCAGATCAAAGTGAAGGTTCTGGAGTGGCCATCTCAGTCTCTTGACCTTAATATCATTGAGCCACTCTGGGAAGGTCTCAAGTGCGTATTCATTGTGTTCATCGTGTTCATGCTAGGCAGCCCAGGAATTTACAGGAACTGGAGGCTTTTTGCCAAGAAGAGTGGGCAGTTTTACCATCTGAGAAAATAAAGAACCTCATCCACAACTACCACAAAAGACTTCAAGCTGTCATTGATGTTAGAGGTGGCAATTCATGGTATTAAGAAATGGGGTATGTAAACGTTTGATCTGGGTCATTTGGATGTTTTGGGTTGTCATTATGATTTAAAAAGAGAAAACACAGTAGTTTGACAATAAATGGCTTCACCCAACCACTAACCATGAGTGGAGAAAAAGTTTTGGTGTTGTCATTCATATTCTCTGAAAAAAGGCCAAGAAAGCAAAAATTCTGCCAGAGTATGTAAACTTTTGAGCACAACTGTAATAGAAATGTTACACTAGTCCTACCTGTATGCCTCATATTAATGGTCTTGTTACTGAGAAATTAATATATGACTATAGTAATAGTTCATATACATCCTGGGGGCTGACAGATTCCCTTTAAAGAATTTGGGAAGAGGACAAATTGTTTTGTATCAGAAAACAAATCATTCTCTTGACTTAATGTCATATTTTTATGCTTTGTAGTGGGCAGAATGCTGCAGCAGACAGCGCTATTTTTCCTGTCAACGACATCAAAAAGTTTGTGGAGCTGAACTATGATGCCAATGTTATAGAAGCCTAATTAAGTGTCTTCTTTAATTGGCTTTAATATCAAACAATTGTGCCATGCTGTGATGCTTTGCTTTCGGTTTAGCAAAATACAAAAAGCTAAATAAAGATGCCCGTGCATATGCATGTTTTAATCAGATTTTATTCAGGTTTTTTGTTGTAGTTTTGAACATAAACACATGTGTGGATCATAAATTGAAAGCAATGCATGTTTCCATATTCAGTTTTTTTCTGAAATTAAAGCTATAAATGGGTCATAAATGGAAGATCCCACTCTGTGTCTTGGAATAAGATCTGGCTTTTGGTTTCCAAAACCTTATTCTGTGAAAACAACCTTCAAGACAATTTTTACTTTTTTTTACTGTAATTAATCTAAACTAGGTTTTGCCTTTAAAAACTGCAGAAAAAAGTCTGCATGAGTACAGATAACCTAAATAAAATATTGTTACCAAACAATGACAGAAGATTAAATAAAGTGAGAAAACCAAGGATACAAAATAATAACAGTAGATTAAGTAGCATATTTTATTATTATGCTTTTAGTGATACCTTATTTTTCATAAGAAGCAAACTAAAACCTAACTTTACCCTTATAAACCGTGACTAGGGATGAGAAGACCCAGGGAATGTTCTTGTCGGGTTCGGACAAATTTTATAAAAAAGTTCGCCTTGGGTACCAAAACGGTACCCCAGCTTGATCCCGAACCCGACCCTATTCAAATGAATGTGGGGGGGCGAACATCAGTGGTTCCAGCTAGAGTTCAGCGCGTATGTTTGGAATCAGTCGCGGAATCTGAATTTGCCCTATTCGTGCCATATTTGTACGCGATTCGCCAAATTTATGTTTGATGATCGGTTCCTAACATATTCATTCATTCCAACTCCAATTGACTCCAATGACGTTCGGCTGTGTTAGGCGAATACTGCAAAAACAATATTCGCTGCCGATTATAATCAGGACTGAATTTTGAAAAATTCGCTCAACTCTAGTTCCAACAATGTCATCTTTTTGACAGCAATAGAAATATCATCCTTGATTAGCGGTAACCTTACTGACGTTACCGCTGGTCACAGCATTGTGGTTCCCAAGCTGTCACACAGAGGACAGCATGTAAGCCAGCAGCTGTGACCAGCAGTGAAAAGTTACCACTGGTAAGGGTTCTGCTGATGAGTACTACTCTCATTAGTGTACACCTGGTCAAGCTGATAGCAGCGAAAGCAGGCAACACTGATGAGATTATTCACCAGCTGGTGCCTGTGCATAGTAATAAAGATGACAGTGTGAGATATCATTAGTGCAGAGCATGTTTAGCTTACTGTACATGTATTTAGCTAATAAATAAATAAATTTTAAAAATGGTGGTGGGTGCCCTTTATTTTTAATACCTAGCTGAGGGAAAGGAGACATCTGGGGGCTGGTGTTATTATTCTGGTGGGTGGCAATAAACATGGAGCTTCCTAGACTATTAAAATCAGCTCACAGCTGTCTGCATAGCCTGTACTGGTTATTAAAAAGGGGACAAATGAATATGACATGGGGTCCACCTTATTTTTTATAACTAGCAAAGGCTAAAGAGACAGCTTCAGGCTGATCTTAATAGACTGAGAAGGGGCCATGGATATTTGCACCCTCCTAGACTAATCACATCCATTAGATGCACCAATACTGACTCTTCCCAATTGCTTTGGTGCATTGGCAAGTGGTATAATGGTTTTGGTGTTGAGTACTGTTTTATGTCCACTGACATCAAGCCCAGGTGTTAGTAATGGAGAGGTGTCTATCAGAAAGTCATTGATGTCCTGTGGTGATGTCATCAAGGTTACCACCAGTCACACGCAGCCACATTTTCACACTAAACTCAGTGTGATCTGTTTTCCAAGCTGAGCGGTTACATTACTGATGTCCCCATTCAGCAATGCATCCAGATGTAGCAGAGTTGGATTTCGTCATGGGATATCATCATTATGGATTAACGGCAGACAGGTGAGGATTGCTTTGATTTTTTATTTTTATTTTTATGATAGTAAAAGGGTAATTGTCTGGGAGTGTTTTGTTCAATTAAAGGACTAGTTTTTGTCTTTATTACTTTGTACTTACTGGGTTGGTAATGGGGGCTTCAGATAGACTCCTCTCCATTGCTAACCCCTGGGCTTGATGTCAGCTGACATTACAAAGCTGACATGAACCCCAAAGAATTACCCCACTTGACAAAGCACCAGGACAAGTGGAAAGAGCTGGGCCGAGTTCCAGAATTGGTGCATCTAATGGATGCGCCTCTTCTAGGGTGGCCGTGAGTTGCTATTTTTCAGCTGAGGAGGGCGAAATATCCATGGACCTTCCCAGCCTGAGACTACTGGCCCCCAGCTGTGTGCTTTACCTTGGCTGGTTATCAAAAATGGAGGGGACCCCATGCTGTTTTTTTTTTTTAATTTTTATTTTTGCACAGTACACCGAACAATCACATTCATGCCAATACATGACATGGCTGTGATGAGGCAGGAAGTGCCCACACAAGAAAAGCTTTTGATTGGTTTCGCTGTTATCTTTTAACAAGCTTTGTTCGGGTTTCCGAACCTGAACAGTAACTATGGACTTCTGGGAGAAGTCCGTGTTCAGGGTCCGTGCATGGACAGTAAGACACCGAACTTTAACGTTCAGGTTCACCCATCTCTAATCATGACAGACAAAGCAAAATGCAATTTGCACATATTGTTAACCATTTCTAGTTACAGACTGATCATTTCCTTTTCTTGTAATTAAAGTTTCTTTAAAGGGGTTTTCTGCAGTTACTCTATGTGACTGCAGATTGCCAAATCCAGACAGCATGCAATATGCATACTGTCAGGACTCCCTACTGTGGCAAACTTAAACAGTCGACATGTGACATCAAATATGTAATTTGCAAACTGGCGGTCACATGCCGACTTGCAACTTTGCCTGCTTCTATCAATGTTTTCATGAGAGAAGCGGATGAGAAGCTAACCAGAACATAACCACAACTATGCGAAATGCATACTTACTTTCATTTGACAATCGCTGAAGCTTGCGATAGAGGGGAATCCTGACAGTGTTTATTTCATTCTGTCAGGATTCTGCAATCTGCAGTTACATAGAGTAACTGCAGATATTTATGTTTAGCCCATAAAACCTGAAAACACCTTTTAATACAAATTATCATGTCATATACACCGATGAGCAAAAGGGTAACAATATTATGAACTTTTGACTTTCAGGCTCCATATCACATCATTCACTATTGCTTCGAACGCAATACTACCATTATTTTATAGACAATCTATTGTTGCTGTTTTGCTCCTGGTGGTGGAAAAATCTTTTTCTTCCTTTATACTGCAAAATACAACCTGTTCTCACATTACCTGATAGCTCTGTGTGTTATTAGGTTGATTCCCAAATGATAGGTCACACTCACTGGTTGGAATCGAGGATCATGAAGAAGATTTCCCAAGAAAAGGGCAACAGCATCATACATCTCAATAGCAGATAAAGGCTATGACAGTCACTCCTGATAGGATGTGTTATACAATGTGATGTAACAGCAGTAAAACATTATGTGTAAGCCTTTCTGACGGTCCTGAGATCACGTGAGCCTTCTTTGGCTGATGCAATCATCTGAAAATTGGTGGACACAATTTGTGTAATTCCTAAATATTCTACACAAAGTCGATCCGAACATGTCGATTTGACATGGATTATTTCAAAAGAAATAGCACAAAATTGACATATTAAAACAACCACTTAAAAATAAGCACTTTTAGTTTAATAAAGACTAGAATTTAAAGCAGTTTCCTTTGGTAGCTTCCTAATAGTACTTGCTTCTTAAATTCTATTTGTTCTAGGCATAAACATCATTAGAACTATTTTAAATAATTGGTTTAATTTCTCAAAAATTATATAGTGTACTTAAAAGTAACTGAAATCAAGGAAAATTTATTTGGTCAAACTTTAGAATATGATACAAAATGCATATGTTGGCATGCACAAGACTTTCACCTGGATTTTGCATCTATGTTTTTGAGGGGTTGATGCTACAGGTAGATCCATTGTTTTTTACGTTGATTTCTGAGCATTCCAGTTTAGAAAAATTGTCATCAATCAACCGGATCTGACTCCCACCAATTGCCATAAGAACGAATTTGTGCCCCCACTCCAGCCCTAAGGCTGAGCACGAGAGCTGAATGGAGTAGCAAGTCACACATGTATATTAACTCTATTGAACATCTTTAAAGCACCACTCCAGCAGGTTTTTTTTACTGCAGCGCTGGAGTGGTGTTAATTAAGGCTGGTTTCACATTTGCGTCTGTGTGCGCAGCGTTTCATCCACATAGATCCGCATGCATCATGCTTACATATCTTTAACATGGTGTACGCAGAGTCATGCGTTTGCATGCATTCACATGCAAACGCGTATGCATGCGTCATTTCGCGGTGTGCGGTGGTGTCCGGCGAATGCAACATGTTGCATTTTTTTGAACCGTCAAAAATCCATCAAATATGCGTAGTCATGCGCATGCGGATGAATGAATCAAAACAACGCATTACTACCTATGGGAACGCATTGGTACGCAATAAGACACACCCTTTTGGTGTCTGTCATATCAAACGCATGGGCATAAAGAACGCAAATGCGTGCAAAAAGTGCATACAATCACATGCACACGCAGCATTTCTTTGGCGTCATGTGTGAGATGATGCAGATAAAAAACACTGTGTAAACATGCGTTTGCATGCATTTTTGCATGCGTTTGCATATTCAGATGATACGCTGCGCACATATACGCAAATGTGAACCTACCCTAAGTTCCCTGCCCCTAGTCTTATAGTTACAAGCCACCGTCGCTCTGGTCGGTCTCCAAAATTTTGGATGAGCTGGAAGTCACAACTCAGTGTAAGTCTATGTGAGCCAGAACACGGACAGAAAGGAGGCTCTTATAGACTTACACTGAGAGCTTGTGACGGTCACTTCTGATGGCAGCGTGGGACAAGAGCAGAACCAGCAAGACAGCATCTGGTAAGCATAAGACTAGGGTCAGGGAACTTAGATTAATGGCACCATTCCAGTATTCCAGTGCTGAAATAAAAGAAAATGCTGGTGAGTGGTATAAAAAAGATAGCTTATTACTAGATTCTTGCCAGGGTCACAGACTTTGAAAGACCAGCTGACGATCGGCGGTCTGACCAACACTGATCTAATAATTATCTCCTACCCAGTGGAAAAGGTGTTATTTTGTCTAATACGGATTACCCCTTTACAGACTAAGATAAGGCATCAGGGATTTTTCAAAACGGTTCAAGTGCCATCAGCGTTTTTCGTCCAGTTTCCATTAGCAGTCAGTTTTTACCATCAGTGTTTAACAAATTGATTTTCACATGTGAAAAAAGTAAATAAAATACAAAGCTTCTCCTATCCTTTGCAATGTTAATCATGGACAGCAGACGTTTTATACATCGAAGGCATCCATGTGCTGTAATTTTCACAGACCCATAGACTTGTATGAGTCATTTTGATCCATAAAGAAAACTAAAATCGGACATGTCTGCAAAAAAACATGGACATGTGAACAGCCCTAGACTGAGAGTGTGTTCTGTGAAAAAAACATGGATAGGACAGATGTGTGAAAAATAGATGTCTGAATGAAGCCTTAGTGTAGGCCTTAGGGGGCCACAAATGTGCTTGATAGCATAACATAAACATATGCAAAGAATCCAAGAAGCTCATCTTCAGAAACAAAGATTTCTATCTCTTGAAGTCACTTGTCAGAATGACAGGTAGCACACTGTAGCTCTATAGCTTGCGGACACAAAATATGAAAAATTGAGAAGTCTTAGCGCATAAAAAGGCCAATTTATGTGTACCTGGAAGCCACGTTAAGGCTCTTCTCATATTCCAGGTCCTAACTATGCCAATCCTCTGAGGATCCTCTGAGGATTGGCATAGTTAGGACCTGGAATATGAGAAGAGCCTTAATGTGACTTCCAGGTACACATAAATTGGCCTTTTTATGCGCTAAGACTTCTCAATTTTTCATATTTCTAAGGCAGTGATGCAGTTCATTTTTCATATTTTTCATATTTTGTGTCCGCAAGCTATAGCGCTACAGTGTGCTACCTTTTTTTCTTGAATGTGTATGAGTTGGTGACTCTAGGTTTTAGCACCTGTTCACACTGAATCTATGTTTGGATGTGCCGGTCAGTTTTTTTATATGTAGTCAGGATGACAGTCTCTCAAAGAATGAACAGAACTATGTCCTGCTATTAGAGTGTGCTTTACATATATTGTAGGTAATATAAATTCTTCAAACTTTAGCCAGCCTTATTTACAAGCAGAGCATTACTTAGTGAACATGAGCCTCCATGCTTAGAAACGTCAACCCAGCAAATTAATAATACATTTATTTTCATTATAATGTTGGTGGTTACTAATGCAGCCGCAAAGTGTTTTAAAACAACTCTTAGTATTACAAAATTTGCATCTCGATCTCTATCAGCATTTCGTAAAACGTGCTTGTTAGCATTTCTCATTTTCTTCCCTCAGAATGCCAATAAGGTCCAGCTCTTCTGACAATAACAGCTCCATCTCTGCCATCCAGTATGCTTGCAATGTGGAATATATTTACCATGCTTCTTCTGCTATATTGGGCTAGGTGCTGAAGTTTTACTTTCTACATTAGCTTGAGAAAATGATAAACTGATTGTTTTACTCTTGCCAATTCCAGTGTATTTTATTCAACAATCTCAATATTAAAGGGGAAGCTGATATACATGGCTACCCAAACTATCATTTTGGGAACAGAAATACAGTGCAGTCTACACTAACAAGTGCAGGAGGAGAAAACTGTTCCCCCTTATAAAATAATAACAGCTATATTCACCTCCTTTGCAGGTGCGATTCCAGCGATTTCGGCACTGGCTCTCCTGGGGTTCGTGTGACATTGTTATGTCATGCAATGCCTTCGGCCAATCAGCAGACATTCCACTCTTGGCTCCTTTGGACAAATAAGAAATCTGGGGGAAGTGAGAGAACATTCACAGCTCTCACTTCCTCCGGATGTCATTTTCATTTAAAGGAGCGTAGAGTAAAGCAGTGCTGATCGGCAGCAGAGATCGCGTGACATTGTAATCTCATGCGATCCCCCCCAGGAGAGCCAGTGCCGACACCACTGGAATAGCAGTGAGTAGAGTCGTTATTTCATAATGGGGGGAATGTTGTGAAGAAGTTGTCCGAGTAGTCGACAACCCCTTTAACATGAAGTTTCCCCTGCAAACATATTGACATGAGATTAGCACATTTAAACTGTAAGGCAGTGGCTTTAGTGTCCGTGCCGCAATGAGGCAGAACCCACGAAAGTTCAACTTAAAAGTTTTTATTTTAGAACTTACAAACAAATCCAAAACTTTATCCTCTGGTTCGCAACTGGAACGTACATGTCAGTCCGTTGCCATGGACGAATGCGCTATTGTATAATCTGTGGGTGCGGTAATGACTTGCTCAAGTCTCTGGTCTGTGTGTAGTTTCACACAGGACAGGACTGCACAGAGCCTCCTGCTTTGTTGCTTGCAAAACTCAATAATGACACACCCAAACCTTAACTGAAAGTTTAAATGGGAATCGTAGACATAGGCCACTCCTAAGTCCCGGTGTGGAGGGAGAGATGCGTCCCACTACAATCCTACAGATCTCTACAAAAATAAAAGTCCATGTCAGGTTTTCTTTCATTTTGCATTGTAACCACAGCTGTTGCTGTAATTACCATGCTCTTCAGCGGGTTTAGTATGTTTTTATGCACATCTTGGGGGACACATAATGACCCTCATATATGATTCCCTTCACTGCCTCACAAAACATACAGTAATTTTTTTATAAATTCTATTACATTTTCTGTTGTTTTACCTCTTATTTTATTTTACTGAGGCCTATGCTGGAATAAAGATACTACAAAGCACACATTGAGTTTTCTGCCTTTTAGGCCAGTTTCAGATAGCCCTAATTTAAGTCAATGTGCTGTAATCAGTGCATACTCCCTGCTACAATCCGACTAGACTGTTTTCAGCCTTGGTCAATACACTAGCATTGTGTGAGGCCACGCCCACGCCCAAGTAGTCAGATTGTGGTAGAGAGTATGCATTTCTTTACTTGCGGACATATGACCACCATTCCTGATGCTGACACTGGAGAATCCTCACAGCACCCAGCGCATGATGTAGGGATTCATAAGCCTACAGTCACTCACACTGATTGCAAACTTGGAATTTTAGACAGAACAACCCATGTAAATGCTGCTGTCAACTTCTGACATTCCTTGCACCCTTTATCCCCCAACAATGTGACTGCACGATGCCATTGCAACTGGTGCTTGCTGAAGGTGCTTGTCATTATGGCGATCCTGTGATGACCGATCTTTAAAAATACAAAATTAACTACCCTATTTTGTGAAAGATAAGATGCACCCCAAATTTTGAGGAGGAAAATAGGAGAAACATTTTTTTAATGAAATGGTGGTGCTTTTACTCCGGGGAGCCGAGATCTCAGGTGACATAATCTTGGGAGTCGAGATCTTAATCACCTCTGATGGCCATTTTCCCGAAGTACACCAGAGTGAAAATAATGGGAAGTATGGGGACTCTACTGACATTTTCTAAAAGTCGGTAGCCTGCCACAGCTTTGCAATGCTGAACACCCCCACCTCCCAGCTTGAAGCTCACAACATCACCCCACTCCTGCCGCCAGCTTCCTGCAGCAGCAACCCTGCCTCCAGGGACCCTGCTCCACCGCAGCCCCCCACCTCTCGTAATCTACATTTGGATTATAAGGCACACCCAATTTTCCCCCAAATTTGGGATAAAAAAGTGCATCTTAGAGTGAACAATATATAGAAACAACAGAATTGCTGTTTTTCAGTCCCCACAACAACAAAAATGCATTAATAAGTAATGAAAACATTTTATCTACCACAAATTGGTATCAACAAAAATGTCAGCTCATCAAGCACAAAACAAGCACCCACACAGTTCCAGTGATATAAAACGAAAACATTACAGGCCTCAGAAGATGGCGACACAAATCAAATTTTTTTTACAAATTTCTGTTTTTTTGTTTACTTCTTTAGTTTAAAAAACATTATAAGCTTGGTATCGCCATAGTTATACTGACCTGTACACAAATACTGATATCCTTTTTTTACGCAACTCCATAAAAGAAAAACCCAAAAAATAATGGCAGACTTTTATTTTTTACTTTTCTACTGTCTTACAGCGCATTGTATGTTAAAATTTATGACCTCATTGGGTAAATAAAGTTACAGCTTTCTTGAAAAAGTTTCTTGAAAGAAAGGGAAAAGAAAAGAAAAAAGAAATCTCAAAAGCAGATAATCACTTGCTTGGGAAGACATTAATAACAAAATTTGTAGTGCTAAATTTTAACTATTATAGACCGTGGACTCCATAATCATTACAATAGGCTACTTAAGGTTTTTGTTTAAAAAAAAGTGGTTAAAAGTGTCTCCAACTTGTAATAACAGTACAGTAGGTTATATATGTACCATTAGTAGGGGATTGCCACAGAGGTTTAGAAAGTTACTTTCTATGAACCACAATCAATAAGATTATACTGTATAGTGCTGAACTCCTAGGATTGTAGACATAGTTGTAATAGTTCTACAATTTATTAATCCTATGGCCCACCACCATAAAGTTTAGTTTAGGAAGATCCCAACTTCTGAGTAACATGCCTTACACACTTTTGACAGCAGAATAACAGATAAAGTCATGGTCGAAAATGTTGGCACCCTTGAAATTGAA
>VIAB01007837.1:78013-88449 GCA_009801035.1 Oophaga pumilio
GCCTTTTTTACTTGCACTCCTCAGCTACCGAAACATAACAGTATTCCTCAAGTATGTCATTGTTGGTAATTTCAAGATGTTCATAAAAAATTTTTGATAGGCATTTTGGTGTAACAAAGCTTTTTGGGGGAAAACCACATCTGTATGGAATGGGGGCCTTTTAGGCCCCAGCTATTTTTATCATGTACTCTGCAGTGTTTGTGTCTCATGTTACTTTATTTGTAGTCAGGGTTGCTGGTGGAGGGGCCGGGGGGTGGATCATGCCATGTGAGGATGTCATATTTTGGGAGGGAGTGATAAGGCCATGACATCATCTCAGGTTCTTCTGAACACAGTAATGAGCTGTGTAGAGAGTACTGAGGACAATATACACTGTGAGCTAATTGCTGAAAGACCTGTGATATGATGTTGGGAGGAAGTCTGACTCGTTTTCAGTCTCTTTGTTTCTATAAGAAGCTTGCAAAGGGTAGAGCTTGTGAGCCACAAAAATCCAGAGAATTGTACATCATCTAAAAGAAAGTATGAAAGGTAAGCGATGCTGAGGATAAGAGGAGGAAGGGGGCACTTTACCCTTACAGTATGTCACACACAAGCAAACAGTGGACAACCTTGATTGTGTTCATTGTTTGTAAAGAACATTCTTCAGAAAAGATAACATGTAAAAATTGTTTGGAAGACCAATAAAATTGAACATAAAAAGCTAGACAAGAAATGTAGCTGCAGCTAGTTTACTCTAGATTTATGTAAAAAATTATATTTAAAATGTTGTGCATTATTCATATCTTATATTGCAATTTTGAAATAAACTTGTAAAAGAGTTTCTCCATATGATTTGCACGGGGGCCTAAAAGGCCGTTACATAAAAGTGTAGATTTGTGACGTCACGCATGCTAGGGTTAAGCCACTTTGTTGCTATTTTGGCAGTTTGCTTAGGGTCATTGTCCATTTGGAATTCTCGTTTCCGCCCAAGCTTTAACTTCCTGGCCGATGTCTTGAGATGTTGCTTCAGTATTGCCACATAATCTTGTTTTCTCATGATGCCATCTATTTTGTGAAGTGCAACAGCCCTTCCTGGAGCAAAATAACCCAACATGATGCTGCCACCCCGTGTTTCACAGTTATTATGGTGTTTTTTGGCTTCCAAGCTTCTCCCTTTTTCCTCCAAATGTAACTATGGTCATTAAGCCCAAAAAGTTCAATTTTAGTTTCATCAGACCACAGGACATGTCTCCAAAAATTAAGGTATTTGTTCCTGTGTGCATTTGTAAACATTAATCTGTCTTTTTTAGGTTTCTTTTGAAGTAATGGCTTCTTCCTTCTCGAGTGCCCTTACAGCCCAAGTTGATACAGTACTTGTTTCACTATGGATATTGACATAATCTTACCAGCTTCCACCATCATCTTCACAAGGTCTTTTGCTTTTGTCCTTGGGTTGATATGCACATGTCGGACCAAATCACGCTCAGCTCTGGGACACAGAACCCATCTCCTTCCTGAGTGGTATGATGGCTAGGCGCTCCCATCTTGTTTGTACTTGTGTATAATTGTTAGTACAGATGAACGAGGCACCTACAGGTATCTTGAAATTGTATCCAAAGATGAGCCACAGTTCTCTTCCTGATATCTTGGCTGATTTCTTGAGAATTTCCCATGATGCTACACAATGAAGCAGTGTGTTTCAGGTGTGCATTAAAATACATCCACAAGTGTGTCTCTAATTAATTCAGATGTTGCCAAAAAGCCTATCAGAAGCAATCAAACATAAAACATTATCATATGGGCAGTCCACAATTGTTTAAAGGCATAGTAATCTTAGTGTATGTAAACTTTTGACTTTTCAGTAAGTAATAAAAATGCTTTAAAACATTCTCTCTCATTATTTTGGCATTTGGCAAATATTATTTATGGTAATCCTAATTGACCTAAAACAGGAAAAGTTTATTCTGATTTCATGTCAGATATTGAAAAAAACACGCATAAGTGTCTTTTTATATAGTGTATGTAAACTTCTTGTTTCAACTGTATATACATACAACAATGCCTATAATTATGAAAACCATCATATTAGTGTTATTGGATATTAGAAATAGTAGCATGGTATACATTCAGCTGTAATGCAGGCCCAATTGTTTGTCCTCCTCAGCCATCCAGGTCTAGGTAAAAACTGCAGCCATGTTGCCCAGCATCTATCCATAGTGGTGCACTCTGTCTGACTTTTATTCACTCTTTCATTGCTGGTCCATGTTTTCAGTAAAAGCTGTGATGAACGTGTTCTGGATTTCCTTTGTAGTCTTAATTAAAGGTTTTTTTGCAAAAAAAAAATAGTTATCCATACAATAGTAAATAACTTGAACACTGAAAGTCTGATCACTTGGATTCACATCAAATTATGGCATATATTTGTATAATGGATTTTTAAATGTGATAAATAGGTACAATAAATGTAAAAGTTTACACTGTCTTCAATTAAAACCTTTTGTCTTTGGAGAATTTAATCCCAGAATCACATTATTTTTCACAAGGCACAGTAAATGCGTACTTATTGGTAAAAAATACAGAATAAGACTAATGAAAAAGTTTATTAATTTCACCTTTGTAATTTTTCATCTCTATTTGCACCTGGATGCATCCAACTTCACATTGCAGAATTGGAGGTACTATTTTTATCTCCTAAAACTACATTTTCCATCAGTACTTGCTACTCCTCATTGTTGCAGACCTCTCCCCACTTCTCCAGTGTTCTTCTGCAAAGCTTTATCTCTCCGAATTATCATCAAGCTATTCTGAGTGTAGAATTCACTTAAGGCTAGGTGCACATAATCCGGACCTAGCAGCGCTTTGGAAGCAGCGCATGTTCGCTGACATAAGATAATATGACTCAAGATAATACTCTGCAACATGAAACTGCATTTGCAGCTTCACATCACTCAACACTCAGCACCAGCTAACAAACACAGCTCAACTAATCAAAGCCCCTGGATGCAGTGCCACATTCTGCATTATAATTCTCTTTTCTGTCACCCTCTTTATACAGTCCATCCTTCATATATCTCTCCTTTCTATATACATCTAATTCTTCAGTACATTGCTCCTTTCTGTCCTCTCTATGTACAACCCAATCATGCAGTATAGGTCTCCTTTTTGTCACCTGTATATAATGCCCTTTTTTTCAGTACATCGCACCTTCCAGCCCCCTATGTACAGTCCCATTTTGCAGTACATCGCTTTTCTTGGTTATCAGCACACAGGTACTGATGCTTCCTGGTAAGGGTTTTAGACTGCAATGAAGGAACCTCTGCCCCTTTCTGTGACATTATTCTTCATAGTAGAAGGTCCTTTTTAGACACAGCACAGCTATTCTGGCTGAATGCCAGCTAAGAAAGACAGCACTGAGCAAGATGCAACAGGGCCCCTGGAACTATAGGATGGTTCAAATTTCACCTGAAGGACAAACAGAGCCTGGAAGGTCAATCTTAGGGTGTTGAAATGTGCAAAATGGGTCATATTTAAAAATGGATTCTATTAATACAAATAAATAAATATATGAGTATATTTTTATAAGACCACATTGTGATTTTGGGAATACCCCTGTTAATATATTTGGTAATAATTAGAAACTGTGAGATTTACCCCGGTTAACTACCGTACGTCTTTTCATATATCTTCCTTAAAGACATGTTGAGTCTATTAAATATGCTGGTTTTTGTTTGGATTTCCACTGTCAGTGGCATTTAAGACTTACTAGAGGACAATAAGGGGGGATTTATGAATGGCTATATTTTAGACAACTTTAGTGAAAAGCTTTTTAAAAAGTAACCAGGAGTTAGCAAGAAGGGAGTAGGCTAATATGGCGTGACACATTTACTAATAGGCATAAATTATTACACAAATCTAGTTGCCGTACATTTGACTTTCTGGCATAACAACATCCAGTAATGTGCCTTTTCATACATTTGGCATATCTTGCACTGTCTAACTAAATATTAAGACTGCCTTATAAAGTGACAAACTTAATACATTTTCCACCTGAGTGACTTATGTAAAAAGCCTGTCTAATACAAGTAAAAAAGATTGTTCTATATGTAAACCAGAAGTTGGTTTTACAATGTAACCCTATGGAGCATCAGAATGACGCTCCATAGACTTACATTGTAATAGCGACTTCCAGTTCAGGCATAAACCCAAGTGTGAGCCGGCAAGTCGGAATAGTTGTCAAGGGACCCAGAAGAGGACCGGAGTAGTACTGGAAACTGGAGAAGACAGCAATAGATGACTATATTTATATACCTACACTAACCTACATATACATTCACACAATGTCTGACTTTCATTTGTTCATTTTCATAGATTTTTTATTTATTATTACTTTTGTCAGATTCAAGTTATTTCTGTCACCATTGTGGGTTTTTCTGTCATTAAACAAGGGGTACCAACAATTTTGACCACGTGTGTAGATAGATATATAGATAGATAGATAGGATATGATAGATAGATACAGTAGATAGAAGATAGATACAGTAGATAGATATGAGATAGATAGATAGATAGATAGATAGATAGATAGATAGATATGAGATAAATAGATACATATGGGATAGATAGATAGATACAGTAGATAGATCACTTTCAACAATTCAGCCACTATTTCAAGCAACTTGTCTAAAGCTAAGGGTTAAAATAAAATATCTTGTCATAGGTAATGATAAGAGGGCCTGCAGCTCTCACTTGTAGCAAGGAACCTTGTTTGGAGTAATTTGAAGTCAATTGAATGAAAAGTAATAAATGAGTGGATATTGCAGTTTATGGATGGCTGAGTCAAACCCACAGGCAGTGATTAGAAGCCCTCAGTCCCTTTATACCAAAAGCTGGAAAATGACTGAAATTTGTTCCACTTTAGTTCCAAATAGAAGGCAAAGTTGTAGAGATCTGCATGCAATTATGCTGGCTCTAATATACCGCTGAAAAGAAACACAAGATGAGGGTATTTCATTGAATGTCAGGAGGATTTAATAGTAGAGCATTTTTTTCTACTTTTAGTTTGAAGCAAACCTGAATGCAAAAACAGATAGAAAGTGAAGGCTCAAAGATGCAAAACAAAAAAAAACCCAAAAAGCAAATTTTACCTGCCTTGCAAATAAATGCTACCTTACTGCGGAAATTGTGGCTAAGCTGTATTTTAGGTAGAATTATGATATGCACTATATGTGTATTTGCGCAAATTGCTTTCCTTTGTTTAGTTCTTTGTAAATCTTGGTATTAAGCAGTAGTCATCAAAAGCAAAGAGAAAATATATTGCCAACTATTAACCCCTTCTCGTAGCAGCCAATTTCTGCTCTCTCTGGCACTTTCATTTTTTTTCCTCCAATTCCAGAGACTCATAACTTCTTTTTTTTTTCTCTGACATAACTATATGATGACTTGCTTTTGGTGGGATGAGATGTAATTTTGAATGACACCATTCATTTTACCATATATGCCATCACTGCTGCTGGCGTTCCTGCAATTCCTGAAAGAAGATGTTCCTGATCTGATCCTGATCCCTAGCTTTTTCCTAATCCACCCCAATCTCCCTCTCCCCCCTTTACCCTCTATGCTCCCTTTTTCCACCACTCTCCCTCTCTAACCCCCTCCCTAACCCCTTTATGTTGTTGAGCGCTGCTCAGTGCTCAGTCGATCGATCTTTGGCAGCTTTTTTGTTCGTGCATTCTGCAGCCGCCGAGTGCTGATCAGTGACACAAATCACTGATCACCGTACGTGTTTGCTGTTTTCCAGGAATTTTTTCATCCCTGTCTATTCCCCCCTCTTTGCACTACCTTCGTACATGTATCCTACAGTTGATCAGTGACACAAATCACTAATCAGTGCCCATGCTCGCTGCTTTTCAGAAATTTTTTGTCCCTTTCTATTTCCCTCCTCCTTTGCACCACCTCCGTGCCTGCGTCCTGCAGCTGCCATATGCTGATCAGCAACAAATCACTGATCGGCACTAGTGCTTGCTTTTTTCCAGGACTTTTTTTCTAACTAATATTTCCTCCTCTCCCTTTGCAGCCCTGAGTATAGTCAGATGCACATCACTGGTTGACACCCGTTCTCACTTTTGGCCAAGACTTTTTTCCCCTGTCTATTTTTGTATCCCCTTTTTGCACCACATACTTGTGTGCATCCTATAGCCATCGAGCGCTAGTAGGTGACAAAAATCATTGGTCGGCCTCCAGTTGTTTTTTTTATTTTATTTTTTTGTGTGAAAAAATAATTGAATACAAAATAATTTAGATTGTTTGATAGGACTAGATTAGGTCTAGTAAAGATATAGCGTTTTTTTTACTAAATTTAGTCAGGGTTAGTGTCAGCTTGTAAAGCAGAAAAAGAGAAGCAAAAAATAATTTAGATTAGTTGATAGGCCTAGATTAGGGACAGTAAAAAATATACTGTAGTAGTGAGCATCTACTACAGTATTGTTTTACAATATAGTTAGGGTTAGTGTGAGATAGCACGGGAAAAAAGAACCACATCCATACGGGCATCCTACAGCCGTCAAGCGATAATCAGAGACAGATCACTGATTAGCCTTCAGCTGTTGGGTTTTTTTGTGTGGGAAAAAAGAATTAAAAAAATAATTTAGATTAGTTGATACGACAAGGTTAGGGACAGTAAAAATATACTGTAGTAATCTGCGACTACTACAGTGTTTTTTACTGAATATATTCAGGGTTATTGTCAGATAGCATGGGGAAAAAAGAATCACACCTGTGCTTGTGCCCTACAGCTGTCAAGTGCTGATCAGTGCCCAGTTTTTTTAGTTTTTGAATAAAGAATTTAAAAAAAGTTTAGATTGGTTGATTAGACTAGGTTAGGGACACTAAAAATATACTGTAGTAATCGGCGATGACTACATTATTTTTTACTGACTCTAGTCAGTGTTAGTAGTGTCAGATAGAGTGTGAAAAAAAGAATCTCACTCATGCATGGGTCCTACAGCTGTCAAGAGCTGATCAGAAACACATCACTGGCATCCAATGTTTTTTTTGTGTGAATAAAGAATTTTAAAAAATAATTCAGATGAGTTGATAGGACTAGGCTAGGGACAGTAAAAATATATTGTAATTGGCGACTACTATTTTTCATTGAATATAGTCAGGGTTAGTGTCAGATTATTGCGGGTGCTCAGTAGTTTTTTTTACTGACATCCATTTAAGTTTGTTTTTATTTTACCAAATTTTTAAATCCATTTTATTTTATTTTTAGCTTTTTCTTTCTAGATTCTTTTCTTTTTTTCTCTATTCTAAATAAAAAAAGTTTACAACACATACACACATACCTAAATTAGATTTGGCACACACGTACATGAAAAAATGTCCCGCTCGTCCCAATCATGGTATTCAGTGGAGGAGGCATAAGCTTTCCTTGTCTCCGGCACTGATAGTGTGGGAGAGGATGCCACTTATGTTTATTTTTCATCCTTCTTCCTTTTCCTCAAGTGATATCGAACTGCCACACAGACACACAAGGACAGGAAATGAACCAGTGCCCATGGATACTGACCCCGTATGAACCTCATCCCTCAAAGACTATGAGCCACTGATTCCTGATTTTGTGGCGCAATCAGGTATCCAACTTGACACAACCAGCCTCAAAGAAATAGACTTTTCAAAGTCTTTTTCTCTGAGGATTTTGTAAACCTCATTGTGGCCGAAGCAAATTTGTATGCCCAGCAATTTTTGGTCCAAAACACCACTTCTTTATTTTCTACCTAGACTCTTGTAGATGCAGAAGAAATGAAGACATTTTGGGGCCTTGTTCTTCACATGGGGCTAGTGAGGAAGCCAGAGCTTTGGCAATATTGGAGTGTTGATGTTTTATACAACACTCCACTGTTCCACATGGCTATGACGCGTAAACGTTTGGAGGCCATCCACAAATTTTTGCATTACAACGATAATGAACGGTGTCCTTCCAGAGATGACCCCAACTTTGACAGACTTTTCAAAGTTCGACAAGTTTGCTGAGGTGTACATTTCTCAAAGGGACATCTGTGTGGATGAGTCCCTAATACATTTCAAGGGGACGCTCAAATTCCGACAATACCTGTCCAGTAAGAGGGCAGGTATGAAATTAAAATCTAAAATCTGCGCTAGAGTACCTCAGGGTACACGCACAGGTTTAGAGTTTATGAAGGGAAGGACACCCAGATTCATCCCCTTGAATGTCCCTCTGTCCTACGAGTGAGAGGGAAAATTGCGTGGGATTTGGTGTACACACTGCTGGATCAAGGTTATCACTTCTACTTAGATAATTTTTTTATCAGCATCCTACTGTTCAAGTCCCTCTCTGCATGAGCTACCGCAGCCTGCGATACTGGCTGCAAAAATCATGCAGGCCACCTTAATACACTAATTGAGTAGCTGCTCAGAAAGAGTGAAAGCAGAGCCCAATTTAGTGACATGCTGGTGGTCAAGTACAAGGAGAAGAGGGATATCTTTTTCTTGACCACAATGCATGGTGATTGCAGCAACTCCATCACTGTAAAAGGTACGTCTACACAGGTCCACAAACCAAACTGTGTGCTAGGGTGCAACAAAAACATGGGGGGAGTTGATCTCTCTGATCAAGTCTTCCAGCCATACAGTGCCATAAGCAAAGCCAAGGTATGGTACAAGAAGCTGGCAATGCACATTGTACAGGCCACACCAGTTTGTTGTACCTTAAGTTCAAGGAGGTAGTGATTAAGGCCTTAATATTTGACAGGAAGGAACGGGCCACAGTACTTCCAGAACTGAAGGTGCTCGTATCGTACCAGGCCAAGATTTCCCTGGTGAGGTCCCTCAAATCTTAAAGGAAGGAAGGTCGCAAAAGCCGAGTGTGTTACAGAAGGGGTTCACGCAGACACCATTTGGCAATGGGACACCAGACTCAACAAACCTAGCCTAATTTACTTGGCGGCACCACAGCTCCAAGGTAAATTATGCTCTGCACAGACTTTATTTAGAATATCCTACCACCTCTCAATATTTATGTGTTGGTTCCCCCTGGCTTTTTGAGTACTTACCCACCAGTTTATGATTGGATATTTTTTCTGACACCTTATATATTTATTTTTTAAATTCCTTTCCTTTGTACCTGTGCATCATTTTTCACAATTTTTGTCATCAGTGTGCAGCTGTGGTGCCTCCTTTTTCTAACCATTCTCTGTCTCCATCATGCATCTTTTTTCATGTCATACTTTTTAAACATATTTCTAATAAATATTATGTTTTATATTCTACTTGGTTTCTGTGTGCATTTTTCCTTATATGCTCATTCTTGCTATTTTTGCACTATAACTCTAGTATATTATCCTCACTCTGATACAGGGTCAAGCGACTGATTATAATTTATCTGCTTCTAATTGCCCTTATATGTTACTACACAACTCACGTATGACAAGCTGACGTTCACTACACAACTCACGTATGCCAACCTGATGCAGACTACGCAATTTATGCATGTCACCACATTCTAAAATTCACATACCAGGAAAACACTAGATCACTTCCAATATATGGTCACTTTTGGGAGGTTTCTACTGTTTATGCACATCAGGGACTCTCCAAATGCGACATGATGAACGCAGACCGTTCCATCAAAGTCTGCATTTCAAACATCACTCCTTCCTTTCCAAGTCCTGCCATGCACCCAAACGATAGTTTTCCCCACATATGGGGTATCGGCGTACTCAGGAGAAATTGCACAACACATTTTCAGGTGTATTTTCTCCTGTTACCTTTGTGAAAATAAAAAAATTGGGGGCTAAAAGAATTTTTGTGGAAAAAAACGTGACTTTTATTTTCACAGCTTAACGTTATAAATTTCTGTTAAGCATCTGGGGGTTCAATGTGCTCATCACACATCTAGATAAATTCCTTGAGGGGTCTAGGTTCCAAAATTGGGTCCTGTGTGGGGGATTTTTACTGTTTAGGCAAATCAGGGGCTCTCCAAACAATGTCAATTCCAGCCAATTTTGTGTTCAGAAAGTCAAATGGTGATCCCTCCGAGACCTGCCGTGTGGCCAAACAGTAAATTTCCCCCACATATGGAGTATCAGCGTGCGTAGGAAAAATTACACAACAAATTTTGCGGTCCATTTTTTCCTGCTACCCTTATTAAAATAAAAAAGTGTCAAAATAAAATTTTTGTGAAAAAAGTTAAATGTTCATTTCTTCCTTCCACATTGCTTCAGTTCCTGTGAAACTTCTGAAGGGTTAAGTTAATAAACTTCTTAAATGTGATTTTGAGCACTTTAAGAGGACCCGTTTTTAGAATGGTGTCACTTTTGAGTATTTTCTTTCATATGGACCCCTCAAAGTACCTTCAAATGTGATGTGGTCCCTTAAAAAAATGTTTTTGTAAATTTGGTTGGAAAACTAAGAAATCGCTGGGCAACTTTTCACCTTTCCAA
>VIAB01007838.1:13988-26307 GCA_009801035.1 Oophaga pumilio
TAAATAGTACATTGCAATTAGGATCCCACTACAAATCAGCCCTTTGTTGTGAAGTTGATGGGTTAGAAGATAGCAGTTCTTGTTTAAAAAAAAAGAAAACATTGTTTCCTCAAGACAATAAACAGCATCTAGAAATCATTACAACGCACTGTGCATTATATACATCACTGTAGAAATTAATCCTTTCTCAGATAGCTGTTTCCAGATAAGATACAATCTAAACCCTGTGGGACAACAAGATAAATGATCTACTTCCAATTGAATATGAGAAAAATTTCTCATAGTTACTTTAACTGAGCCACTGAGAGTAACCTACCTAAAATAATACTGGGTAAAGCGCATTGAAAAAGTGTCTCTCTTTTTCTTAAAAACTATTACAGAAATTCCATGTAGACTAAATGCAATATAGGACTCAACTTATTTTTGTTCATTAAAACACAGAATCTTCCTAGGCAGGTTTATTGAAGCGGATGCTTTTGCAACTTAGATCATCATACAGTAAGGCTAGCTATGCATATTAGTCACCAATCTCTTCCAATTTTTCTATTTCTGTACATGCATTATTATCATTTTTAGTAGAAGAGGGGGTAAGCTGCTACCATACTCCTTTTGTGGAAGCTTATGTCGCTGAATGCAAAAGGATAAAATCCAACTGCTTGATCCTTATCTCTCAGAACATCTGCCATTGGAGAGAGTTGGGCGGCCCACGTATACATTGGATGGTTTTCTATTGCCTTGAAGAAATGTAAGCTCTGCAAGTGGAAACTCATTGATTTGCCGAAAAGACAAGGTAACACTATGCAGGGCTTATTCACACATTTTAAAGCGGAGTTATTTAAACACAGTTACGCAGTGTGACAGTATTACGTACTACATAGGATAATTTTTAGACATTGAAGTGGAATTTTTTTGTCATTTTCAGTGCTATCTAGGCAGTAAGATTACAGCAAAACAGAATCCTAACTTACCAGAACAGATTTTTACATGGAAGGGCATTAGGATCTCTATCAGGTCCCAAACTGCCTCTGTAGTGGTGCCAGCCCATTGATTATGTCACTGCAACTAACAATTACAGCTACAAATATGTTCTACTGCACTTGTTAAGAGTTTTTTCTGATCCCATCAGTTGCCCTGGGAGTTCAGCTGTGTAATACAGCCCTATTTCAGTGTTGACTGCGTGGGTACAGTGGAATTGCTTGCGCCTTCAATTAAAATACAACAAAAGTAAGCCGATTGTATCAACTACCCGAGACCCCTGATATAATATTATGTCAGGCTGAAATCATACATAGTGCTTCACACATTATAGGATTTTATTTGCCTCATATTTTAGTGGTTTAAAAAGCATCTCAGTTAGATATTAGTTAAAAGCCTATGAACACTGGGAGTGATCTTTAGCGGTTTATTTGAAGTCACTTTTCTCCTTTTTTAGTCGCCGCAACATTGCATTAAAATACAATAACGAGTGATCAAAAGATCTCATCTGCACCAAAATGGTATTATTAAAAACTTAATTTCAGCATGCAAAAAATAAGCCCTCACCCAACCTGAGATCATGGAAATGCTACGGGTATCGGAAAATGGCACAATTTTTTTATTTTGTTTTAACAAACTTTGGAATTTTTTTTCACTACTTAAACAGAAAAGAACCTAGACATGTTTGGTGTCTATGAACTCATAATGACCAGGAAAATCATAATGGCAGGTCAGTTTTAGTATTTAATGAACATGGTAAAAAAAAAACAACAACTGTGCGATTGCACTTTTTTTGCAAGTTCACCACACTTGGAATTTTTTTCCTGTTTTTGAGTACACAACAGGGTAAAATCAATGTTGTCGTTCAAAATTACAACTCGTCCAGCAAAAAACAAGACCAACATGGACATTTTGATCAAAAAATAAAAAAGTTACAGTTCTGGGAAGAAGAAGAGCAAAAAATAAAAATGCAAAACAAAAAATACCTCTTGTTGTTAAGGGGTTATCCATATGACAATTTTTCATTTTTGATCTTTAGCTTTTCAATATCCTTCTTCCAAGAGCCATAACTTTTGTGAATTTTCTACTGGACTGGATCTTCCTCTCTGTACACCTCCTGCAAAAGAACCGCTTCTAGTCCTACTTCAGAGGCATCCGTTTGAATGATAAATCTGTTCCTAAAGATGGGCTGGTGAAGACAGGCTGTCAGGCACAACACCACCTTCATGGACTGGAATGCTTCCTCAGCTTGAGGGTTCCACCAAACCATGACCGATTTTCTTTCGTTAAAGAGATCGGTCAAGGTATTAAGTCAATTGTAATACCAAATGATGTTGAGATATGCTCTTACCTGCTTCACAGTAAGGGCTGGGTCTCACATAGCGATACACCAGCGATCCCGACAACGATCAGGATCGCTGGTGTATCGCTACATTATCGCTGCTGAGCTGCCAAACAGGCAGCTCAGGCAGCGATCAGTACAAGCGACACTGCGGGTAACATCGCTTAGTTACCGTCAGTGTACCTTGGATACCAGCGCCCTGATGCAGGGAGCTGGTAACCAAGGTACACAGTGGGTTTCTAGGCACAGCCCCGCGCCTGGAAACCCGCTGTGTACCTTGGTTACCAGCGGATCGCTGGTCTCCCGCCTGTCACACGCAGTGATGCGTGCCTGTCAGCGGGAGACCAGCGATCAAAAAAATGTCCTGACATTTCAGCGACGATCAGCGATACCCGGCAGGGGGGCTGATCGTCGCTGAATGTCACACACAGCGATATCGCTGGTGAGCTCGCTGCTGCGTCACAAAACTAGTGACTCAGCACCGATCTCGCTAGCGATATCGCTATGTGAGACAGGGGCTTAAGAGGCAAGGGCCTGTTTTAAATGGCCTTGATTTTGTTGGTTTGAAGTTTGATAATCCCATGGCCAATCATGTACATCAAGTAACAGGCTTCCTGAAGACCTATTGCATATTTTTGTGGTTCGCCAGCAAGCCCACAGCTCTGAGCAAATCTACTTCCGCTTGTACCTGGGACAAGTGGGTGGGTCAGTCGTTACTATAGATGACAATACATTCCAGGTCTGCTGATGCATACTTCTATGTCTATCAACCTTTAAAATGTGACTGAGGCCCCATGTAACCCAAAAGTCAAGACAACATAGTGATAGCAACCCTCCGGTGTAATGAAGTCATTCTTTTCATTCGGCAACTCTGTCAGAGACACCTGCTAGTGGACCTTGGTCAGACTGAGTGTCATGAAATACTGGGTCTGTCCCAGTCTCTCAATCAGCTCATTTATCCAGGGCATTGGATAAAATTCCAATTTTGACATTTCATTCAATTTCTGGAAATCGTTACAAAACCATATCAATCCTTCTGGTTTTGGAATCAGTACAATGGGACTAGCCCACTCACTCATGGACTCCTCAATAACTCCTAGCCAGAGCATCATTTTTACCTCCTTCACGATGGCTTGCCTCTGGGTCTCCGGTGGATGGTACGGTTTCATTTATCCACCTATCATAAGCATGGTGAAAATTTCATGTCGGATATTAGATGTACGGCCGGGAAATTCTGAGAATGTGTTTGTATTCTGCTTTACTAATTTCAGAGCCTCTCGTCACTATTGTTTAGAGAGAGCTTTGATAATCTTTACCTCATTCCTGGCCTCTTCCCGGGCTAATGTTGGATGGTCCAAAGTAGATATGACCGGAGTTGCATCTGTAACCATAGATTCCTGGTCTTTTCCATGCTTTTAACAGATTTACATTATATAGATGCTCAAATTTCCTTTTCCCGGGCTGATACACCCTGTAATTCACCTCCCCAAACTTTTCCTAGACTTAATGTGTCCCTTGCCATTTTTCTATAAACATACTTTCTGTGGGCACCAAAACCAATACCTGATGGCCTTTTTTAAAGGACTAGACTGTGGCTTTCCTATTGTATGCTCAATTTTGCGGTGGATGGACATACACAATATGTTCCTTTACAACAGGCATCACAACCGTGATCTGGTCCTGCCTACTTGCAACGTCCTCTATCACGCTTTTATGGAGAGTTGGCTCCTGTTCCCATGTCTCTTTGACAATTCCCAGCAGACCCCCTGGGATGTCTGCCTTATGATTATTCTAATTTAGAGAACCCTGTTGAGGACTGTGGTACCTCCCTGACGGCAAACATTAAATAGGGCAAGAATCCCAATCCTTCCCATCTTTGGAAACTACTTTTTAAACACAGATTTGAGTGTTTTTGTTAAATTGCTCCACTAAACCATCTGTTTGGGAGTGGTACACCGACGTGCGCATTTGTTTGATCTGGAGCAGCTTACACAATTTCTTTGTCACCTTGGACAGAAAAGGAGTCCCCTGATCCGTATTTCCTTAGGAAGCCCAAGATGGCAAAACATAGCAAACAGCTCCCAGGCAATAAGTTTCTTCCAGGTATGATGAAGCAGAATTGCCTCCAGGTAACAAGTGGCATAGTCCACTATGACTAATATGTATTGATGGACATTGGCTGACTACACTGTTAGCCCTATCATATCCATGGCAATCCACTCAAAAGGTATCTCTATAATAGGCAGGGGAAACAATGGACTATGGAAATTTGGCTGTGGTCAGATGACATTCTGGGCAAAACTCAGGAAACCTCTGAACCTTGGCATAAATCCCAGGCAAAAAGAACCTTTGCAGAAAATGCTCTTGCATCTTTTTAACCCCTAGGTGGCCACTCAGCACATGTTTATAGGCCAACTCAAGCAACATAACTCAATGGTCCAAATCAAGCACCAGCAGACAAGAGCACCCACTGACCCTCATGTCCCCACACTTGGTGGCAGTGGTGGGACACCACTCAGCTTGGCTAATCCAGGGGATATGCAGGGGACTGGTGTTGTAGACTCCATCAAGGGGTTCTACAAACAGGGAGGCAAGTAGACAGACCCAGCAGACAATAGATGAGGCACACAGCATGTTTCGGATGCCATGTCCAACTCCATCAGCTCAGCCTTGGGAAGAGGACCGGAGTGGATTTAACAGGAAACAGCATCTACAGGAGCTCTTGTCAGCTTTGATGGATAGAATACCAGGTCACTGACAGTCGGTCAAATTTGATCCAGGAATTGGTCCTTTGGGATGCACAGAATACCGTTATGGATGATGAGGTTGACCAAGAGGAATTGAACTGCTTACCAAATCGATGATCCAGTGGTAGTCTGAAATCAAATACCCAGTCTCAAGCAGCCCAAATCCTGGAATTGTTGATCACAATGGGACCCAGAGCATCGAGCAGGGAAAGGGTTTATGTTATGGAATCAGTTTTAGGAGTTCCAGTACCCTTGTTGTTAGCACCGGATAATAATTCAATGATGGTCCACCACCAAGGAACTCATCTCCACTACAGAGACATGCTAGTGTTTAATGCATCCAACACCGAGGTCGATGAACATCTGCAAAGTTTTGAAACCCTGATGCTGATGCACCAGGTACCCACAGCTGATTGGGCCAAATACTTTTGGACTAGTTTGACTGGCCAAGTACCAGATGCTGTCCAGTTGCTTGGGCCCCTGTACTGCCTGGACTATTGGACTATTAAAGACACCCTGTTGTCTGTTCTGAAAGACATACAGATGGACTGTCCCAGACAAGTGGATAAGGATGATCGGAAGCCTGTCATGTCTGGTAGCCCAAACAACAGCAACCTACGACAGGGTCCAGCAGTCTCCGGGGCTAACTAAGAAGGGGTAGAAAAGAAATGACACAGCATTTATCCTTAATTATGCCAGACATATTTCTGTACTTGCTGGGACTATATATTATATGTTTTTGACTGTTGGTGGTCCAATAAATTATTATCACACTGTGTTACCCTCATCCTGTGTTGTCTGAGCAGGATTCTGTATACATGTAAAGAGTAACAGTGTAAAGTGGGATGAACCCTGGTCCATGTGGTCTATATAAATACAACCAGTCCAGTGAACGAGAGCACCCAGTGACAGTCGTGTCTCCACAGATCACCGGTTGACCGCCATATGAACCAGCTCTGCCCCTGTTTTCTGGGCCACTTCATTTATCACTATCACCCATTCTCATGCCCGGGCCAGTGTGGTATCCTGGAATTGATCTGTCCCAAAAGTACCCCGGGACACTTCCAGCACCAGGATTGATGTGGTCTCTTTGACCTCACATGCCAAGACCTCTAGGGGAAATCTATTGGGATTACAGGCTTTCATTATGAAGGTGACTCATACAGCAGGTATCCCTGACTCGGGATATTCGGGTTCCGCACCCAGACACACATTTACCATGGGAAGGTTAGCTTTGCCCTTCCACAGGGACCAGAACAGGGCCTAGTCTACTGACAATATAGTCCAATAAGGAAGGGTCTTTACAGCTTCCACTACATGCTTTATCTCTCTGTACGGGGAGGAATAGGTAATCTCCGCTGTCAGATACTCCCGGAGTTCACCATGTATACACATGACTCTGATTTTCTGTCCAGTGGGGTTTTTTCATAGAGATAAATGATCCATGGATGAGTGTCACTAGGCTCCTTTAGTCCAAGAGAGCCTTTGCCGGGTGCTCATTTAAGCGCAACTGGCACAGATGGGGTTCACTAGTGGTGCAGACGGTCTGGGCATACATTAATATCCTGCAAGCAAACCTGCAGCCCGTGGGCTTAGCAGTCAGATGGCAGTTGGCAGCCACATGTCCTCGCTCTTGGCATAGTTAGCACCTGATAGTGGTGGCATCATTGTTCCACAAGGCCGGTTTAGGGGAAACTGGGTGCCTGCTACCCTCATTCTGGGGAATGCCCTCTGTATGGTCTTGGTTCTGACTAACTACAGCAAATAATCATGTCCCTTTTCCAGACCTTTCTGGCTTTGAGGGCTCAGAGATACCCACAGTGGGGCAAAGTCCAATGCCAAGTTCTGGGTGGCCATATAACATTTTATCAGGCTAACCACCTGATCTAGGTTGCCCGGGTCCTCTTGCTCAACCCAGCGCTGTATGGCTATCGGCAGAGTTTGCACCAACCAGTCGACTATTACCTTCTCTACTATCTGGACTGGGCTCAAGATCTCAGACTGGAATCACTTTTTTACTAGATGCAGTAAGTCATGTGCCTGAGACCTTGCTGGTCAGGTCTTCAAAAAGGACCATTGGTACACCCATAGTGCTGTACATACATGTTGACCCCCATCGAGGAAAGGATCTCACCTTTGAGTTTCCCACAGTCCTGGACTTCCTCCTGGCTGAGGTCGAAATACACTTTCTGGGCATCTCTCATCAAGAACAGGGCCACCACTTCACCCCAGTGGTCATTTAGCAAATTCTCCCACTCTGCTTTTCTCTCAAACACAGTGAGGAAAGCTTCCAGGTCATCCTCCAAACTAATTTTCCTCAGCTCCGACCTAACATTGTCCCAAGCCACGAGCTAGATCGGGGTTGCCGGTGGGGGTGTCTCTATCGCAAGGCCGCAATCTGTTGCACTAACTGGCTGGTTGTCCCTGCTCCCGCACTGGAGAGGACCAGCTTATTTAGGAGTTTCTCCAAGTTTTCTGCAGGCCTGAGTTGTAGCTTTGCGGGCTTAATCACGGACATGCAATTTTCTTCAGGTATGTCTTAATTCACACTGTCCGCATTCTCCACCATATGTAAGGCTATTTTCTGACATCTGTATTATTTTTAATTTTCCAGTACTGATCTTGTATAGGGGCTTGTTTTTTACTTGGTAAGCTAATTTTTTTTACTGATTCCATTTCAAACAGGATAAAATGTTTTGATTGCTGTTTTCAGCATTTTTTGGAAGAGGTTTGGCAACCCAAAAAATGACACTTGTCATATGGGTTGATTACATTTATATTTTCATAGATTCAACATTATCTTTATTTTAGAATTAGGAAAAGATTGGTTATAATTAACATTTTTCCATTTTATATGTTTTCATTTATTAAAAAAAAATGTAATCAATTTTACATTTTCAATTCCGTAAAGTTACCCCTTACACACCAGATACACTTTAGTATTCATATGCCCATTTATATCTCATACACAATTAATGCAATGCTCTAACATATCTGCTATTAAATTTTCATAGATGTCTTTATCATCTACTACTACCAAAATTAAGATAGGTTCAAGCAAAAAAACTCTCCTTTCCCTCTTACTACTTACAAAGTAACACTAACATAAAAATGTTTAGTATTTCTCCCGGCTACTCACATAGATTTGTTTTGCAGCTAGCAAGATTTTACAATATTCTGGAGTTTTGCAATAACTCTGTATTTGTTTTATCCAATTTCTTCAAAATGAAAAAAGAGAAAGTTGATACTTTTTTACTTATTTTTTTTCTTCTTTTACTGGGTTTTAAACACTAAAGCAATTAGGTGTTCTTGAAATGCTCCACACGAGTTATCTCTGTCCTGATTGTTTTATATATCTAATAAATGGAGATGAAATATGCTTAATATGAATTGGCTTCAGTAGACAACTTTTCCTATGTGCATGAAATGCCTAATCCTTGATCACTGTGAAAATAGAATTATTCTTGGGGCATTGTATGGCTACTGTAATTCCTTAGGAAACTGTATAAATGCCATCATTATTGGGAGCCCTGTACTGCATTTTTCCAACCTTTATAGCCAGCTATGAATTTTATTATTTACATGGACAGTGTGTGGATTTATTCATCTTAACACTGTAAAGTACTTTTCAATTGTGCTCGACAATTCAGTGCACTTTGCACATCATAAACACACAGTGAACTTTTCAGCTCCTGATTAGACATGTGCAAACTTGTTCATAAAATGTTCATCAATCTCAAATTCGGAATGAACGTAACACATTCGGCTTCGTGTTCGGTTTTACAAGCATTTTTACTCAATGTCGGCAAAATTTGGTCACAATTCGGTAAATCATTGCTTTTCCACTAATGCTTTTGTTATTACTTTGGGTAGGATAGTGGTGCTGTATAATGAGCAGGGGGGTTGGGGGAAGGGGGGTGTCTAGGACAGAGGAGGTGCGGAGTGTAATTTTCTTTTTCTTTAATAACTTAATGTGTGTACATTCTGGCAGCCAATCAGGGAGAAGAAACCATCGACTATGTCATGACACAAGGTATTCTGTGATTGGCTGCTGAAGTCACATGTCCCTGGTAGTGATGTCGTGAGTATGCTCGTTGCTCGGGTTTTCCTGAGCATGCTCGGATGGTCTCCGAGTATTTGGAAGTGCTCGGAGATTTAGTTTCTGTTGCCGCAGCTGCATGATCTGCGGCTACGTGACAGCCTGAATACATGTGGGGATTGCCTGTTTGTTAGAGAATTCCCACATGTATTCAGGCTGTCAAATAGCCGCAAAACATGCAGCTATGGCAACAGAAACTAAATCTCCGAGCACTTCCAAATACTCGGAGACCACCCGAGCGTGCTCGGGGAAACCCGAGCAACGAGTATACTCGCTCATCACTAGTCCCTGGTCATATAAAAAGCAAACATCTTGTTTAGCTGGCACCATTGTCACAGTGCAGAGAAGTCGCTCCTGCTAGTGCTGCAAGTGAACTTGTCAGTTTGCTAGATAGGATCCTGTCCTGTGTGAAATCGATTTTCCAGCATCTAACTAAATTGTGCTAAAACTGTGTTGCAGTCTCAGGAGGCCCCATTTGCTAATCCAAATCGCTTGTGATAAAACTATGTTTCTGTGAGAAATCAGAAGGCTAGATTTGCACTTAAAAATCATTAGGCCTAATATTGGGGTGCAGCCAGGAGGCCCAATTTTCTAATCCAAATAGTTTGTGATAAAACTGTGTTTCAGTGAGAAATCAGAAGGCTACGTTTCCACTTAAAAATCAGTAAGCTTAATATTGGCATGCAGCGAGGAGGCCAAATTTGCTAATCCAATTCGGAGGAAAAGGTGATGGACGAGCAACAGTCAAGAGATGAAGAGGATAATGATCCCTTCTTTGTTGTCCACTGTTGGCGGAAGGGGATGGTTGAAGCAACTTTGAGTGTTACACCGCCACCAACACACCATGGAGTTGAATCTCATGGAAGTATCAGACATATGAGCATCTTCTTGCTGCACTATCTTCCACATGATGCCCATATTCTTAGGGTTAGAATTAGTGTTGACCACTGGGTTGCCACTCTCCTAGATCCACAGTGAAAGATTAAATTTAGCCTGATGCCTTCCCCGCGCGTGCATGCTAGATTATAGAACCACACTTGTAGACATCTCATGAGTGGTTTTCCCCAAGACAGCAGTGAGGCACACAGTGTGCATCACAGTTCTGAACATTCAACCCTGGGAACGTCAAGGTGTCATGGCAAAAACATCAGCAGTAGCACTGTAAGTAGCATGAGAAATTTCTGAGAGGATTCTCTCAGAACATGTGTTCAGCGCTGCTTTTGGTGTCCTGACGGATAAGTGCATTCAGCTATGCCTTGAAAGTGTAGACCGCCTAACTTTCATCAATGTCAACAAGTCATGGATCAACAATGACTTTTGCACCCCAGTCGCAGACTGGGCAGACTAGGCGATGGTGTCATTTTGTCATTTTGCCTGTAGTGGAAGGTGTGTCAGAGGCCTATTATACTATTTCTACTGTGAGGGAATAGATGCCACTTTAGTAGTGCGTGACAATAATTTTTTTGAAATGTGGAGAGCCCAAGTTGTGTCACCATCTGGTGGGTTGGCTGTAGTGGAGGGTGTGTCAGAGACCCATTTTATTGTTTCTACTTTATGGAAATTGATATCACTTTAGTGGTGTGTTACAATTATTTTTTTAAAATGCAGAGATTCCAAGTTTGGTCTAAATCTATTGGGTTGCCTTTAGTGGAAGGTATTTCAGAGGCATATTATAATATTTCTATTCTGTGGAAATTGATGCCATTTTAGTGGTGTATGGCAATAATTTGTCAAAATGTGGAGACTCCAAGTTGGGTTAGATAGAGATCTGTTGGGTTGCCTGTGTAAGTAGGGCTCCCAGACAAGCAGGCCAGCACTTACTTTCAGTCAACTACCTGTGTTACTTTCTTTACATTTTTCTACCAATAATTCTGTATGAGACTGATGTTTGTGCCATCTGAGTGTAGCTGCAAAACAATTGGAGGTGTTGCATGAGGTATCAGGGCTCCCAGCTAAGAAGGCTTATACCGCTTCCCTAACCACCAGGTCCTTATTGAAACTTCAATTCAAAGCTGTAAATGCTGGCCCAGACCCTGATACCTTATGCATGGGCCACGGCTGACTGCTTCTGTGAAATTATAAAAGGTTCTACTGTGGGTCAATTGATCAGTCAACTACCTGTGTTATATTTTTTACATTTTTCTACCAATAGTACTGTCTCAAGACTGATGTTTGTGCCATCTGAGTGTAGCTGCAAAACAATTGGAGGTGTTGCATGAGGTATCAGGGCTCCCAGCTAAGAAGGCTTACACCGCTCCCTTAACCACCAGATCTTCATTAAAACTTAAATTCCAAGCTGTAAATGCTGGACCAGAACTTGATATCTCATACATGGCCCATGGCTGACTGCCGCTGTGCCATTTGCAAATTTCTACTGTGGGTCAATTGATGTTGTCTGCTTCAAATTTTGGCTGCTTGGGAAGCTTTTTGTCACTCCTTAAGGTGTTGTGTGTACGTTTGGCTTGGCCTCCCATTGAATTTAATGTGGTTCGGGTATGTTTGTCAAACCGTTCGGCGAACATGTTTGAAAGGTTCACTTATCTATAATGAACAGATTTTGGAATTAAACATTTTTTTTCACAAAAAATGTACTGGCTGCAAATTTTAAACTTTCGCAAGGGTTGCAGGAGAAAAATGACAACTGAATTTGTTGTGCAATTTCCCCTGAGGATGTCGATACCCCATATATGGTTGGGAAATAATGTAGACGGCAGTGCTTGAAAGGATAGGAGCGCTATTTTGAGTTTTGGAGCTCAGATTTTCCTGGAATAGATTGTAGGCGACATTTGCAAAGCCCCTAAAGTGCTATAGCAGTAGAACCCCCATATGTGACCCTATGTTGGAAATTGCATCCCTCTGGAAATTTATCTATAGGTATAGGGACTACGGTATTTTGATCCTATAGCTGTTTTCCAATAATGAACAGTAGCTGTGCTAAAGCTTGTTTTTTGTAGGATGAAGTATGGTTTTCATTAGTCCAATTTTGAACTTCTTTTTCTCCTCTGAGTTTTAGCCATCAGAATGTACACATAAGCAGCAATTCACAAATTGTTTTTATTTATGTTTTTTTATGCTGATTATGGTGCAGTAAAACTAATTGGACAGCTATATTTTTTGGGTCAGTATAACTAGAGAGATAACACATTAAGGGTGGGT
>VIAB01007838.1:78524-88703 GCA_009801035.1 Oophaga pumilio
CCCGATATTTGCAGTATCGGAATGCTCAACCCTACTCATCACTAACTAGCATCCATGTGTTTTTGATATTGTATCAGATTTTAAACTATCTTTTCAAAGGAATTGTTCAGAGCCTTAATTACAGTGGGGGAAATAAGAATTTGATCCCTTGCTGATTTTGTAAGTTTGCCCACTGACAAACATATAAACAGTCTATAATTTTAAGTGTAGGTTAATTTTAACATTGAGAGATAGAATATCAAAAATAAAATCCAGAAAATCACATTGTATAAATTATATAAATGTATTTGCTTTTTGCAGGCAATAATTCCATTCATGATTAAGCATTTAAAAATTAATTAACATAATATACATGATGAGGTTCATTAATCATTCATTTCTTCTGACCAAAAATGATACCCACTAATCACAAATTGTTATCTAATTTAAGAGGGCTAGAAAGAAATAAAGCTCATTATTCAGAATGGGTAAGTGCAAGTGCCATTACATTTCACAGATTATAGAGTGCATGCAGACTATTGCACAAAAATCACCGCAGGAGGACATACCTCGACCACTCACGTCACTCCAACGTTGTTTCGCTCCTGCTTCATACTCCCTGATGAAGAAAGAGCAAAACATGCTGCTAAGAGGTGTACAAAACTTAGAACAGTCACAGCCACAAGAAAATGACTGTGGGGAATTGCAAATTTGGGATAAGGAGGAAGATAATAATGAGACACAGTTGCCATTAAGTCTTTTTGTTGTTAAGTCACGAAGTCAGGAGGACCAGGGTGCAGTTATTAAAGACTAGGTGGTGGATGATGAAGTTACCGACCCAACCTGAGAAGCTGGCATGCAAAGCGAAGCCAGCAATGCTGAGTGGGAGAGGGGGAGAGATTGGCAACACTGAAACAGACAGGAAAAAGCAGTGGAGTGATCAGAGGGAGAAGGCGGGCAACTCTTCCGCAGAGGACAGACATTCCTGAATTTCTCCGTCAAAGAATTTGGTGTTCCCCAATCTGGGACTTTTTAAAAGAGAGTTCTGAGACAAACAAAATGGCCATTTGCAATCTGTGTCATGCCAATCTCAGCAGTTACCTGACCACTAAGAACCTAACCACCACCAGCATAATCAGGCATATGTCAACTAAGCATCCGACTCGGTGGGCCGAATGCATGGGTCCACGATTGGTGCCATCATATTACACCATTGCCTCTATCCCTGTGCTAGTTGCTTCCAAATCCCCTGTCAAAAACACTGGCGCAGATGCTTCCTGTCCTGCACCTATCCTTGCACATTCTGTCTTACCATTATCAATTGCTTCCAAATACTTGTCCCAGCCCAGCGTTCAGCTGTCCTTACCCCAGGCCGTGAAATGAAAAAGAAAGTTCACGGCCACCCACCCACAGACCCAAATGCTAAACACACACAATTCCAGGCTGCATGCATTGGAAATATTACCATTCAGGCTGGTAAACATGAAGGATTTCAGACGACAAATGGTGGAAGCAGCCCCTCAGTGCTCTGTCCCCAACTGCCACTTTTTCTCCCTGTGTGGTATCCCACCTTGTACCAGCACGTGTCCAGGAGCATCACCTGTGCCCTTACCAATGCATTTACTGGAATAGTCCACTTAACAACCGACACATAGACAAGCACTTGTGGCCAGGGATGCTACATTTCCCTGATGGACCATTGTGTGAACATTGTGAAGGCTGGGGCCAAGTACACCATAGAACGGTGCATGTGCTCCCAATGCTGAGGACTGCTAAATCTACTTCTATCAGGTTTTCCTCCACCTTCTACAGAATTTCCTGCACCCCCTCTTACTCCTCCTCATCCTCCATCTCCGATGTGGTATCTCAGAACAGCCGGGAGCTGGAAGCTCTGCAGAACTGCCTCAGCAAAGCAGCAGCAGGCTTTGCTGAAGCTAATTTGTCTAGGAGACAAACCACACAGAGACTTACCTAAAGGATGTGAGTTTTGCCGCTAAACCTTTAACCAAGTGTGGCCATGTGTGATAATGGGCATAACTTGGTGGCGGCTGTAAGCTTGGCAAGTACACACATGTACCATGCTTGGCACATGTGCTCAGCTTAGCAGTTCAGCAGCTTCTTAAAACATACCCAGATTTGCCAGAGCTTCAGGTCAAGTTACGCTACGTCAGCACCCATGTCCAGAAGTCAGCTGCAGCTGCCACTGCTCTGACCGAGCTGCAGCAGCACATGCAAGTGCCAGCTCACTGACTAGACGAAGGCTTTGTTAGCAGAAGAGGCCTGTGTTTGAGTACCAACTCCAACACGCCCATTGGCATTATGGTCAGCCTCTGCAAGTTATATCTGAAGAGTGGACATGGATGTCTGACATTTGTTTGGTTCTCTAAAACTTTAAGGACTCCACAAAGATGGTGAGCATGGATAATGCCATAGTGCAATTATCCCACTTCTGTGCCTACTAAAACAGTCACTGCTCACAATTAAACATGAAGCATTGCACGCAAACCAGGTGGGGATGGAGGAAGATATAGCACAGAGAGATTGTAGCTAATCCAGAGTAACAATGAAGATGTGATCACTGAGGAAGAGGAAGAGGAGGAACAGGACCTGGTGGCTAGCACAACAGAGGCTAGTAGCCACACAACCTTTGTCCTATCTCTCATACATCAATGGGCTAAGGATGGGAATGAGGAGGAAGAGAGGGAGGATGAGACTAGTCATTATGATGTAGACAGGGAAGTGTTGGCTGTATGGAGCTTGATACATATGTCCGACTTTATGTACCGCTGCATTTCCCATGACCCTTGTGTTACATTCATGTTGGATAACCTCAAAGAAATTAATTATATAGACAATACATATGTGACCACCGCCGGTGCCTGCCTGCAAAAGAGGATTTTTTTTCCAAGAAATATATATAATATCCATTATGAAAAATAGGGGGCAGGTCACTGAAGGATCAGTGACCTGTCAGTAGCCATACATATGAATACCTAATCAGATCATCACATGAAGACCCCCCCCACAGGTCACCCCGTAGCACGAGCATATAATTAACTGAAACCTGTTAATAAAGATTAAACAACAACCACAAGGCAAATTTTATCAACCAAGGTATCATTTTTATGTATAACGGCACCAACCAGACACTGTCTGTAGATTATTGTGCACAATCCTGCAGACAGGTTTCTTTTAAATCAGAAAATATTAATAAATAAAACACATTTTTTTTATAGAAAGCTTCACTCTAGAAAACCCGCAAAGAAGACCCCATTTTGAAAAATTCATTCTACATAGTATTTCAAAGTGAAAGTGCATTCAGAAAGAATGTTTAACCCGTCAAATGCTTTACAAGAATTATTGCAAGGTGGAAAGAAAAAGGAAAAATTACATTTTTTTCACTAAAATATTGCTTTACTACTAGCATCTAGAATTTGTTGTGCAATTTTTCCAGAGTACATTGATTCAGTATAAGTGGTTTGAAACTACTGTTTGGACACATGAGAGGGCATTGAAGGGAAGATGTACTACTTGATTTTTTAGCACAAATTTGGCTGAAATATATTTTGGATGTCATGCCACATATGCAGATCCCCCATTGTGTCAAAACAGCAAAAACGCTCTACAATACATCCTATTTTGGAAACTACACCCTTAAAGCAATTCTTTTGGGGCTGGAATGAGTATCTTCAGCTCACTAGTATTTCACAGTATTTTAGAATATTGTGCCATGAAAATTTGCCTTAAATTTCTGTTTTTATAAGAGTAACAGGAACAATTCCACAAATGATTATGGGTCCCATTTTTCCTCAGTACTGCAATTCTCCATATGAGGTCAGAAACTACAGTTTGGGCAGATGTCTGATTACAAGAAAGGGAACACCATTTTACTTTTGTACTACAATTTTTGATGCAGATGTCATATTGCATTTGGAATGCTTCTGTGATACCAAAAAGCAAAAAAATCCCCCCAAAAGTGACTACATCTTGGAATATTCACTTCTTGCTGAATTTATCTAGTGGTGTTGGAAGGGACCCCCAGTATCATTGTATCAAACTCCATGCTTAATGCAGAATTCACTAAACCATCTCAGACAGATGCTTGTCCAACCTCTGTTTGAAGACTTCTATTGAAGGAGAACTCGCCACCTCTCATGGCAGCCTGTTCCAACTCATTGATCACCCTCTCTGTCAAAAAGTTATTTCTAATATCTAATCAGTATCTTCTCCCTTTCAGTTTCATTCTATTGCTTCTCTTGTTTCCAAGTGCAAATGAGAATAATGATGACCCCTGTACACTGTGACATCCCTTCAGATATTTGGAGAAGACTATTGTCTACTCTTAGCCTTCTTTATTGCAAGCTAAACTTTCCCAGATCCTTTAACCGTACCTCGTAGGACATAGTGAGCAGTTTGCGCACTATCCTGGCAACTCTTCTCCAGGTTTTAAATGTGGTGCCCAGAACAGAATGTGGTGACACAGTCAATAGTAATTTCACAGATGATGTATCCTGAACTATCCTCTGTATTTTTTATTTTTTTATTTTTCTTCTATCTCTTTCTCTTCTCTGTTTTTTTTACTGGTTGATCTCTTCTTTCCTACTACACGCTTTTTATCTATATTGGCTATTTAATTGTTTGAAATGCATTGACCTTACCTCACATTTACTTGATCAGCCACATTGTTGTGAACACTCTTAATCCGACTTCTGAGTTTGGGCTCCCTCTTGTGGTTGCTGCTGGTAATGGAGCTGCTCTTACTGACAGAAGTCTATCACCTGAAGAGAATGATTGGAAATCAGGTGTTTCTGATGGAAGAGATATAAGTGAGCAACCTTCCTTGAGTTGTTGCCGGTGATTTGGTCTTTTTCCTGAGCCTTTTGGAAGTCAGCTTGCTCCTACTTTCTCCTGCATCTTTCAGATAAGTTTTTGTCTGTTTAAATCTGTGGCTTTTGTTCCCTTCCTTGCTGGTGTGGGTTCAGCCGGGTCCCCTGTGGGAGCCCGTGCTGGACTCTGTTTTCTTTTGCCACAGCTCATGTCAGTCTTTCAGTATTTCTAGTCTCCTGGTATTTCAGTATCTGTTGTTTTGAGTTCAATTCACACCAGAGTTCTGATTTAGTGGGGGAGAGGTTGTGTGGCCTCAGTATTTTTGCATATCAGACGTTTTGGAATTTTTCTTAGGGTTTTTGCGGGTTTGCAGACAGTATCCTTTTCTGTCCTGTTCTTTCCAGACAGTTTGGGCCCCAGCATTTCCTTATGCTATTTTCTGCCTGTGTTTTGTGCCTCATCTGTTTCACCGTCAATATATGTTTGGGGCTATCTATTCCTTTGGGGCTCTACTCCAGGGCAGTTTAGCTTTTCCCTTTCTCTCTTTAGGCTTAGTTAATTCTTTGGCTGTGTCGAGGCGTCTAGGTCATCGTAGGTACGTCCCACAGCTAATTCTAGTTGTGTTTTCAATTTAGGGGTCTGCAATCTGCTAAGTTACCAACCTCTCTGGTGTTGTGCTGCCTAGGCCATTTCTTTGTTGTCCTCCTCGGTTACCATATCATAACAGCACATTATCTTTCGTATTTTATGTTTTACAAATTTATTCACTTAATTTTCTATACAGTTTTAGATTATTGCTGTTTGTCATATTCTCTTGAGGTTGCATCGAGCTTTTGGCCAAGTTGTGGCCATGCAATGTTAAAATTACGTAAAGAATATACAAAAAGAACGAAGCTTAGAAGGGAAAGAACGTCATATGAGTTTTGAAGGGCTATTTTTGGTGGAATAGATTGCAAATTCCATTTGGAGAGCTCCTAAGTGCCAGAACAGCAGAAACTACTCTTGAAACTATTCCATTTTGGAAATTACACCACTCTAGAAATGTATCTACTAGTGTAGTGATGATTTTGACTCTATGTGTATTTTCCAGAAGTAAGCACCCAATAGATGTTGCCAAGTGAAAACTGTAAATAAGCCAGCTTAGTGCCCCATACATTGTGATTTAGGAGACATGTACCGTGTACATTTTTAAATGGGTTCTCCCACAACAATAATGTCATACATGTGGACACTAACTCCGATTTAGGCACACTGTGGGGATCAGAAATGATGGGAGTATTTGAATTTGAGAGCTTAGATCTACCTGGATTTCTATTGGGGGAGCCATTTTTTTACAGAGCCTTTATTCTACCAGTATGGGTTTTGAGAGCTATATTTTTTCTATTTTTTGCAGGCAGTCATTTGAAGGTTTGACTTTTTGCAAGATGAGTTTTTGATCTCTTTTTATTCCAATTTTTGGAAGACAGGACAAACAAAAAACAGCAATTCAGTAAATTCAGGAAATGTATTTATTTTTATTATTTACATAATTCACCATGTGGTCAAAGTGTAACTACAGCTTAATTCTTTGGGTCAGTGTGATTACTGTGGTATCACATTTAACTAGTTTTTTAATGCTTCTTTCACACACTAAAAACAATTTTATAGAAAAAAATGGTTTCTGCATTGCCCTATTCTGAGAGTTATAACTTTTTATATTTCTCCATTACTTCCATACTTTATCATGTTTGTTTTCAGCGCATGTTAGACATTGTATCTTCAGACAATGTGATGACAACTGAAATACAAAGATAAGCATTTTCATATGAATAATATGAGTGAATACTTAGCTGCTCAACCTTAAACTAAACTATATTTTGACTAACAACATTTTACAATTGATCACAATCTAAATTATTACAAAAAATTCTGTAGAAACAAAGAAATGCGACATCAGAAAGCAAAGTATAAAAATGGAAACTCTGTCTGACACAACAATCCTCTCCCATAAACGAGATAGGGGATAATGAATGCTTCTAAAATGGCCAACTGGGTAAATTGATGAGATGATAGAACATCTACTGCTTCATTTCACGAAGTTATTTCTGCAATTGATCAAATAGTTCTTTTTTTATTAAATCATTTCTTCAGTTTCTGATACATCATGAAATTTATGAAATTCGTGAAAGTACATTGTGTTTTTTTACCTGTTTTTCTTTGTTTTCTATTATTACCTTAAAACACAAAGAACTTTGCCGATATTTTGCATACATAATTTGTCATAGGGTAGCCGCCTGCCTAAAACTTCTGTCCATGTAGCTGTAGAGAGCTGAATAATGTGATTTACTTTTATCTGATTGAAGTTGATCTTCTAAGTATTAGATGCCTAGCAAGCTACGGTTATTGTTTGCTATAAAATGAGAAGAATCCCACTGGATAAAATCAATGAAATCCTTCCTGATACAAATCCCACCGAAAAATATACAATAATTTAGCCACTAGTGAGTGTACCATTATTTATGTATGTATGTGTATCTCTTTCATTTTATCTGTAATCTCCTGGGCTTTGTAAATATGTTCCAAGATACTCTCAAAACTTTGACTTTTCACGTACCACCCGAGGCACACTGGTGAATATGCTTTCTCATATACAGTAGTGCATGGGGCTTTTATTGTACCTCTGAATGCATCTGCTAGTCATAAACAAGAATATAATCTTACTTATGGCTCTAAAGATTATCAAACTTGCTGAGAATCAAATTTGGTAAATCATTGGAATTGAACAGGGAACGTCAACTAATTTTCATATGAAATGAATGCTCCCTACGGTGCCTGTGGGGAGGGTTTATATTACAGACGAGTGGATCGATCCTCAGAGGATGGACTTATAAAACTTTCAGGCAATGAGAATGCAAACACACTGCTATTCAATTGGTAAGGATCAGCCAAAAACAATATGCCAGGCGCCATTTCACAAGCTGCTGAAGACTCAGAGAGCAGGCTAATGGCATAAGGAGCAACCTCGTAGGGTTTCTCATAACAACTGCTTGTTTTACAGTTTTTTGTGAGCCCTGACGCTATCACATCAGATGGTCTAGCGCAACCAATCAAGGGGCTTATCACAAAAAGTATAAAAAATGGGGGTGGCCAAGGATCGTCATTTTGTGCTTGTGCAGAGTAGGGACAGGAGGCTTATTTCACATCGGGGATAGAAAAAAGTCTGATCTGATTGTGGTGTACAACTACAATGCTGAAACAGATTAAAAATAGGAGTGATAGCCTCTGACTGCGAATGCTAATCCAAAGATCTAAGGGGTCTGTGAGCATAGAATGACTGTTTAATCCATGGACAGGTGTTGGGTAACCCCTTGTTGTAGCCAAACAGTTGAGTGCACCTTCCCATCATTTTGTTTTCCCTCCATATTGTCACGTCGCCGTTGGATTCAGTGGCTGGTGTTCTTGCCTCAGCCGCTGGGAGGCGCCGGACTCCTTCGGCTGGTGGTGCCGGTGATAGGAGAGCGGTATCCTCATATGGTTCCGCTCCTTTGATGCCGGCCTCTGTCACTGCGCATCGCCATGTTTCGCCTGTGGGTAATGTTGGTGATAGAGAAGGGGTCCCTGCGCAGGCGTCTGAAGGGCGTAGGCTTCGCTCTTCTGTCAGAGGTGAAGTGGTTGGTGTCAGTCATGCATCACCATCTGGCCTGGTTCTGGGGGCGGTCCAGATGAGGTCATCAGACTGTGAGCCTGTGAGAGGTAGCCATGCCCTTCAAATGTCTTGGAGACTGGCTTGCAAGTCACCAGATATAGTCTTGGTTTCCCCAGTGTGCTAGTTTGTTTTGCTATTGTATTTCTGACCTTTGCCTGGATTTCTGACTGTTCTACTGCCTGCCGATTTTGTACTTCTGCTGCCCGCCTGGTTTTGACTTTAACTTTAGCCTGAATTTCTGACACTTCTACTGCCTGCTGATTTTGTACCTTGCTTTCCTCCTGGTTTTGACCCTTGGACTTCTGACTACACATTTGGTCTCGCTTTTTACTCCTTCCTAGCGTCCTTCCTACTCCGGTCCACTGCTCTCACAGGCAGCTACCCCCTGGGCTTCGCTGTAATTCCAGATCCCTGTATAGGGGTGAAGGGTCCAGGGGTTTCTCGGGGTGCTGTCTTACCTGCAGTTCAGACCTGCAGTGGGCGGAAGTCACACATATCCGCCCCCTCTTCTTTGATTGACAGGTCTGACTTTATAGAGCTAGAGAAGGACAGAGATAGTGTCACAGAAAGCGTGCTTCCTGCATTGTAAGATGGGCAAGCCATTGTGCTTTATAAGAGCTTCAAAATGCAATATTTAAAAACAACTTTCTCACAAAATGTGCAGAGTGAAATATATATATTTTTTGCACACTTTGCTTTTGTACTACTTCAATATTAGACCTGTACATGCACCCTAATACCGCTGTTGCTTGCTACTGATTAGCATTAATTTTTTTCTCTAGCCAGGTATGTGGAGGTCTTTTGGACATTAATAAAGCTTTATTGGCATGTCATAGCTCAAAACAAGTTAAGTACAGTCCTAGGAGACCTCAGAGTGTTGTATACCTAAATTCTTGCCAACAAGAGGCTTTTCAGTATTGAAAATCACATTTTTGGAAAGAATTGGTGAAGCCAATGAAGTAAAATTTCAAACGATTCGCTCATCTGTATTTGACACTAATTATTGGCTAACTAAAAGGGTGATGACAAATGGCAAGTCTTAAAGACTGATTAGCTCTCTTCATTAGGCATAATATAAGACACCATCTGAAGAGTCACATGTTTATACAGGACATAGAAATAGTGCGGTAGAGGAGACTTACCTTACAGTGTAGTAAATGAGACTTTACAGTGCAAGAAATACAACATTACTGCACTATTCCCATATCTTCTTGTGTTTAAAAATATTCGATTTTTTTATATATTTGTTAAACCATGTGTTAGGGTTCAAGTTCCCACTCCTGCACAGGGGGAATCTTGAGCGGTTTCCGCTGCGGTCCCCCATCTGTCTCCGGCCGCAGTGGTTCCTGCTCAGCAGAGACATCGGTCCCAGCGTCTTGCCCGGCCCAGTACTGTACAGAGACTTGCTGCTGCAACCAGTGTTGGAGCAGGCAGATTTGGGACTAAGTCCTTTGTTGTTTCATCTAAGCATGCCCAGGGCAAGAACTCCCATTAGATCAGGGGTCACATGCTCAGATACAGCTGCCACTCCTATTGGTCCTTCAGGAAGGTCATGTGGCTGTTGATGTTCTGAAGCAGCTTCCCATTGGTCCTTCCTGGAAGGTCTTTTTCTCATGGCTGCTATAAATAAAAGGCTGGCCTTAACGCACGGCCGTGTGCTAGTATCAAATCTGTTATGTGCTTGCGCC
>VIAB01007839.1:86688-99771 GCA_009801035.1 Oophaga pumilio
TGGTGGAAATTGGTAACTGGTGATGGTGGAAATTGGTAACTGGTAATGGTGGAAGTTGCTGGACTTTCCATATTATATTACATTGTTTCCAATACTTTCCTTCTGAATTTTGGCTCTTGACTTTTTGCACCTCCATTCTCCCCAGAAAGTCTCATCCCTTATTTTAATGCTTTGTCTACATCTGTAGACTGGACACCAGCGAATCTTTAAAGTTTAATTTGCTTGGTTTGAGGAATTGTTCCAAAAAATGTTATTTGCTGCAAATCAATTTGTGGCAAAGTGCAGTAACTTTAATGCTGTGTGTAATACTCCTAGGTCTCTTGGATATTGAACACTTTTCAAGCTCTTTAATTCAAACTAAGACTTATAATGTCAAAGTGACGCCAACATGTCTGCCTATGGGTACCGGATAGCAGCCATCTATGACTGCTGTGCTGTCACGCGTTATTTGTAATATTTATTCAGTGTTACATGGCTTTCTCTGCTTTCTCTATTGCTGAACTATAAGGTCCTTTCAATATCCAGATTTACACTAAAATGGCTGCTGCATTCCCTGCCTTGGCTTTTATACAGGCTATGGTATTGCCTTCTGATTAGCTGCATCATTATACCAAGTTATGTAATGGCTGCAAGGCTTTCCGGGTAAGCCCAGTTCTCTCAGTGCCATGGGATCCTTCTCTGGTTAATGCAATCTTCTGATGGATGCCATCTTAGGTGATTCATAAAAATGGTATTGGAACCTGTTCAAACTGTGGCTAATCATTGAATAAAAGAGGTGACCTGCGAAAAACGGCTCACAGGTCATACGTGTGTAACAGGAAAGGCTCCATAGTATAGCGGGTCAGAGAGTTTGTGAGACTGGCAAATCAATTTGTGGTTAATTGAATATAAGACTAATTTTCGCAAAAACTCTAACTTCACCTGAATCCAAATGTTTAATGATTTTATTTGCATTATTGCAGTAAAATAGCCTCCAGCTAGTCGCCATTTGCTGGATCTTCTCAAATAAGGCCAAACTCTTCCAGGTGGAGCGCGGTGTCAATGACATGACTGAGGGATTACGGCTTTGTGCTTTATGTGACCACCTGAGACTTAGTGCTGGGCAGTCTGAGGAGCAAAGAATGACCAGGCAGAAGTGAGCAGAGTCAGCAGCACAGGTGAGGAACAGACCTAGTGCAGGTGAGAATAAGATTTGTCATGTTTCATCCACTTTCAGGTCCTCCGTTTATTCCACTTTGAGGTCTGGAGAGACCTCAGAACATTTTAAGTTTATTTTATCGTCAAATTTGATTTAGACAAATTTTAAATCCAAATTGAATTTCCATCCAACTCAAGCAAATCTAAATTTGAGAAATTCTCTCATCTACATTCATGTCCTTTTATTACGTTGGTGTCTTACTGATGGACAAGTGGTGACATTACTAGAAAAGCAGGTACTTCGGAGAAGATATTAAAGGATAGTAGAGCTATTAGTATAGACAGTAACAGTCTGAACAGGGGCAGCAATTGGGCCTCTCGAATTGAGCAATGACCTTGGGATCTTATGGAGCCATTATGGACATGTCTGAAGACACGGATGGTCAGTGGGTGCTGTCTTCCGCTGGCCCGAGAACGCATGTACAAGGGCTCATCCCACTGAATGTCCACACACCTTTCCTATGGGCAGAATACTACTCAGACAACACAGGGTGAGGGTACATCAGTGTGGCAATGCTTTATTGAACCACCAAACAGACTATAACATATAGCACAGTCCCAGCAAATACACAAAATGGGTCAAAATTACAGTCTCACCACCCTTCCACTGACTCGCCAGGTTTAGAGCAGCTGTGACTTCGGGGCTTCCAGCGCTGACTACCCCCACCTGTGGCACCCCACTTTTGGTGGGCAGAGAGGAGGTAACAACAAGCTTAGGAAGCTGAAAGTCCATTGAGTCACAATGCCAGATGACCGGAGGGTTACAACCTGGCTTCTACGAACGTCTCCATGGGGCCAGGTGACCGGAGGTTCACAGCCTGACCTCTCTGACCGTCTCCATGGGACCAGGTGACTAGTGAGTCCCAATCATGGCTTCCCCAAGCATATCCATGGTGGCAAGGTGACTGGAGGGTCAAAATCCTGGCTTCCTTCCCCAAATGTCTACATGGGGCTCAGGTGACTGGAGGGTCCCAATCCTGTTTTCCCCAAATTTCTCCATGGGTTCAGTGATACTCAGTGGAGTAGATCTGTATTCCTCCACCTAGGTTCTCCCTTAAGCTGGAATTTTGTAAAATGACAAATCTGTGTTCCCCTTGATGGTGCCATGGTGCCTTGGCTGTAATTCTGTAGAGAGAGAGCCTTCATTATAAAACGATGGTGTCCTGGCTATGTTTGTACAGTCTTTTCCTTTTTCTTTGCAGACAACTAGAAATCCCTTTATATACCCACATCGGTGGTTCAGATCATCATCTTCAGCTCAGGGAGGAGGAGGGATGAATTTAACTCTTATTGTTTGAGTATTTAATCACTCTGCATAGTTCGTCCTTCACTGTTTGCAGCTAAACCAACTACATGGCCTGGTACAATGAGTAACCAACATATTAGCAAACATCAATTGTTCAATGACCCTGCATCCCTGTCCTCAAAAGATAGCAATGCAATAAACTGTGGGAGTTGATATAAGAGGTAAACAGCAGCCATTCATCAATTTCAATAGTCAACTTTAAGATTCATATGACAACAGTCCATGGTTCTTGACCCACTAGAGAAAAACACATAAATTCAAAAGTTAATGTCCAGACAATAGCCTATGTCTCCTGAGCTCCTGAAAACAGACTTCTGGCATAATTAAGATTAAATGCTGTGTCATCACAACTTCCTTTGCTGGACTCTTATATATGTTGGGACTTCCTGAGTGGCACTGGATACAGTGAGTGGTTATGGTCTGCTACCGGATGACTATGAATGAATGTAGTGATGACAGATGGAAGGCGGTGGAGAGTGACCAGCTCCAGGTTAGTTCAGCAGGAAACTCCCTGATATATTTCTGCTCCAATATGACACGTAACTGTTGCCTGCAAGCATCTATGGTGAATATGCTGTGGCCTGAAGCAATGGAAGGGACTGGGACCTGTTTCATTACTTTCTCCAGTGGCCTGAGACTCCGATGAAAACTGTTACGCCTTTATGTGACTTGTATCTCTGAGTTGTTCTGAGACCTGCAGCAAGTGAGTAAAATTGGTGGCATACTGTGGACTGTGCGTGCTATGTGAGGACGCCACGTAAACTGCATTGTGTTATTATTTAGCTGTATCCGAATAACTCACAGCAAATTACCTGGCACACCTCCCAATAAAGCACACTGCCAAGAACACACATTTTAACAAAACACCTCCATACTGGAATCCTGCAGATTTTATTAATGTTATTTTATTAGAATACTGTGTAACTTTACAGTATGGCTTGTATTTTAGAAAATTAAAGAAAAAAATAATAAAAACAATTTTTCTTTTACATTAGGTGGTGTACAGAACATCTATTTATCTCCACAGCACCCCAAGTGGTCAGCTCTGGCACTGCAAATTAAACTTCTCAGCATAGTTAACATTAATATTTAATGAAACATGATGATGAGATACAAAGACTCCATGACATTTTCATGCTCGCTAAACATATAATTAAAGAATATTCAAAAATATACAAAAACACAATTAGAATTAATTAACCATCAATCTACAGAACACAATCCTCCATAATTATATTTAATTAAAAGACAAGAAATGGCTTCAGAATCTAATTCTATATAATTATAATTTATATTATTAAACAGGATCCTTTAGTTTCCGTGTCACAAGTGTCGCTGCTTTCCGAAGAATAATGAACCTCCCCCGTCGCTAAACATAAAGATAGCAGAAGTAACCTTGAAGTTTTCATATATTCCCCGGCAACTTCTAACATCTTTATATTCCTCAGTAGGGGATGCATTATACCAAATAACAATAAGTTTGTATAATTTCTCTGATATTGTACTTGAAGAGCCGTCAAGGCCTCCGCAGGGGACATCTTCAACATTCTAACAAGAATCGAAGGTAATTTTACTGATGTGCTGTCAATAAGCCCTGATTTACATCGAGTCAAAGCGGCAACATCAACTAAATAAAGCGTTATACAAAACTTTTCCCTATGGATTTTTTTTTTAAGACTGCAAAACAAAGAAACGTAGAATCGTCTCAAAGTCATTTTCCCTTTGATAAAGATACCTGCGGCTCGACCCGTGAATCCCAAGAAGATTTATTGAAATGTATTTTCTTATTATTAGAAAAAAATAATAAAACATGAAATAGTATAAAATATTGTTTGGGATGCCAACTGTCTCTTAACACAAAACCTTCAGAGAAGAATCTATTTAAGTGCTTAACGGGAACTTAAGAAGCAAAATTGAACCCATCAGACAAAAAAGAAGATTCATGCTTCAATATTCTGTACGTTTTATAGACCACAGTACATCAAAAACATGACAGTATTTTCTTTGGAGAACTGGCGTTTTAGTGATAAGGCATTTCACTCATTCCATCTTTCACACATGATGTATAGTCTCACTGTCCATTAAAGATAAACAGTTTTCTATGTCATGTAGCAAAAAAAAAAAAGAAACACATGACTGCCATATTCTGTATCACGCCTGGTCAATTTATTTCAGTTATTCCACTTAAATAGTCAAACATTCCAAGTTAAAGGAGGACGAGGAGCGGAAAATTATTTTTAATTTGATTTTTTTACCTTTCCTCGAATTTCAAGGCAGAAAATAATTTGGATTCTTTCACGGGAAAGTACAAAGGCTTCGGCCAATATCGGGACTAATGGAGCTAATATCAATAAATATTGATCTGATGTAGAAACATTTTTTATTCAATATTTTCTCCAAAATAAGATTTTTAAAATGAAAAGTTCAAGAACTTGGGTTTTCCCCATCAAAGCTTCAAAACCTAATGAAGAATTTCCTAGTTTTATCTGTTTCAGGGAGATATAATTAATGGTCGATATTATAGCCATAACATTTCCAGGTTCCAGAATGCTAAACATCCTTTTCTACGGGGCTCGGTACAGACTCTACACCGGCCTTTAGTTTGCGCTGAATCGCCCTCCGCAGATAGAACCTCTAAATACAGATGTCATTCTGTGGCCAATGAGGAATCTGCACTCTAAGATTCTTCCATAAGATACAGATGGATACTGCCGGATACACTGTATCCCTGATGGGTTTTCTCTATTCTATTGGTTACAATTCTGTCTCTGTCTTAGGTATCTGGGAATTTCTGAATTAGACTGGCTGGTGCTGGGCATTGCCCTTTCTACCCATTTGTTAATCTGCCTTATTCACTAAAGAACTTTTGCATGGAAGGTGATTATTGGAAATAAAACAAAGAGCCAACATGACAAGTGGGAGACCGGAGGATGCACATCTACTTGGTTTTCCTTAGATTTTGTTCTTAAATTTTGGCACTAAAGCAAAGATTTCTCATAAAGCTGCAATTGTCTCAGTTGGGTCAAATGTAGTCTAAACTGCACCAATGCAGTTAGTAACTGCGGCAGGACGGGGTGAGGCAATGAGAAAGCAGGTTATAGACTTCATGACAATATGTGTCATGCTAAACAATAATGGTAGAGCTGATCACAACCAGGGTGTCGTTACTACTCAGAAATACATTGTGTTTCTTACATTCCGCTAAGAGGTTCTTTATTACGCTCTACTGCCTGGTCTACACTGCGCTGCTGGAACTTATACTTTATTGTGCGGAAAAGTATGGAATTTATGTGGTCTTCTTAATGGAAAATAGTAAAGGTGATCTTACAGGAAAAACATAAGACCCTATAAATAATCTGACATTTTCATTGGGATATACAAGTTTAATATTAAAGGTGAATGTGAAGATTACTATTCATGAATATTCAAGACCCAGTACATCAAGTAGAAGCCAACATATCTGGAACACGCAATCAGCTTTCCTAATTTTAGGGACAATTAACCATAATTTCATATTTTCAAAGAAGAAACAAATATCAGAAAGGCAGAGCATGACAGTCCCCTAACCCCTTAGAGACCGAGCCAACTTTTACAATTCTCACCAGAGTCACCACTGTCACCTTCTGAGGTTATAGCTTTGGAACGCTTCAATGTATTCCACTAATTCTGAGACTGTTTTTTTGTGGCATATTGTACTTCATGATAGTGGTAAAATTTCTATGATATAACTTGCGTTTATTTATGAAACAAATGAAAATTTGGCAAAAATATAGAACATTTTGCAATTTTCAAACTTTTAATTTTTGTGCCATTAAATCAGAGAGTCATATCGCACAAAATAGTTAATAAATAACGTTTCCCACATGTCAACTTTACATCAGCACAATTTTGGAAACAATTTTATTAGGAAGTTAGAAGGGTTAAAAATTGACCAACGATTTCTCATTTTTCCAGCAAAATTTACAAAAAACTATTTTTTTAAGAGACCACCTCACATTTGAAATGCGTTTGGGGGGTCAATATGACAAAAAATATGCCAAAAGTGATATCATTCTAAAATCTGCTCCACTCATGTGCACAAAACCACATTAAATAAGTTTATTAACACTTCAAGTGCTTCAAGAGAACTAAAGCAATATGGAAGGAAAAAATGAACATTTTACTTTTTTCACAAAAAAATTTACTTTGGACCCAAACTTTTTTATTTTCACAAGGGTATCAGGAGAAAATAGACCACAAAATTTGTTGTGCAATTTTTCCTGAGTATGTCGATACCCCGTATGTAGAGGAAAGCCACTGTTTGGGCGCATGTCAGGGCTCAGAAGGAAGGGAACACCATTTGACTTTTTAAACACAAAATTGGCTGGAATCAATGATGGCGCCATATCATAGAATGGTAGAGTTGGAAGGGACCTCCTGGGCCTTCTGGTCCAACCCCCTGCTCAAAGCAGGATTCTCTAAATCATCCCAGACAGATGTCTGTCCAGCCTCTGTTTGAAGACTTCTATTGAAGGAGAACTCACCACCTCTTGTGGCAGCCTGTTCCACTCCTTGATCACCCTAACTGTCAAAAAGTTTTTTCTAATATCTAATCTGTGTCTCCTCCCATTCAGTTTTATCCCATTGCTTCTAGTCTTTCCTTGTGCAGATGAGAATAAAGATGATCCTTCTACAATGTGACAGCCCTTGAGATATTTGTAGACAGCTATTAAGTCTCCTCTCAGTCTTCTTTTTTGCAAGCTAAACATTCCCAAATCCTGTAACCATTCCTCATAGGACATGGTTTGCAGACCGGTCACCATTCTGGTGGCTCTTCTCTGAACTTGCTCCAGTTTGTTGATGTCTTTTTTAAAATGTGGGGCCCAAAACTGGACACAGTATTCCAGATGAGGTCTGACCAAAGAGGAGTAGAGGGCAATAATGACCTCACGTGATCTAGACTGTATGCTTCTGTTGATACATCCTAGAATCATCGCATTTGGAGACCCCCCTAACCCTAATCCCAACCCTAACCACAACCCTAACACCAATACCACAACTGTAACCCCAACACCACAACCATAACCTCAACACAACCATATCCCCAACTCAACCCTAACCCTAGCCCCAAACCTAACCCTACCCTAACCCTAGCTCTAACCCCGACTGTAACCCCAACCCTAATCCTAACCCTAGCCCCAACCCTATCCCCAACCCAAACCCTAACTGCAAAGAATGGAAAAAAAAATATTTTATTATTTTTACCTAACTAAGGGGGTGACAAAGGAGGGTTTGATTTACAATTTTTTTTATTTTGATCACTGTTATAGGGTCTATCACAGTGATCAAAATTAACCAATAGGAAAAATCTCTTGTTGCAGGGTACCGGCTGGCAGATCTCGGCTGGTGCACTGCGCATGCACCTGCCATTTTCTTCTGAGAAGATGACGCTGAGGGCCAGGGGACAGAGCCAGAGGGTCCGACGATGGTAGCCAAGACACCGGATATTTTCCTACATTGGGGGTGCTATACACTTATTTCTTAGCGCCGTTAATGTTAGAATCTATTTCGTTTTGACCATCCGCCACCTTGTTGTGGGTTTCTGGCTGCTGGTCTTTTTCCCCTGGTGCTGGGTTTGTCTTAGGTCAGGTGATTGTATCACCCTTTATTACCCAGCACCTGCCTCCTAGTCCTTGCTGGACAACAGTGTTAATCCGCTAGAGTTCTGGATAGGTGCTATGATAGCTTTCTGTGCTTGATATTGTGCAGTTCTGGGATACCTAGTTCTGTCTGCTTTGTTTTTATGGTTTTCCTTTAGTTTCTGCAGCTTCCTCTATTTTCCTACTAGGAGGTTACCTGTTTTTTGTTCCCAGTCCATAGATCGTTCAGGGATACCCTTCCCCCTTCCTTTAGGTCTTCGTTTGAGTTTAGTCTAGGAAACGTCAGTGGGTCTATTCACAGGGAATAGGTCGCCCACTCCATTGTAGGCCTTCAGCCTAGTCCTAGTACGGGGTCAGCTTATCCCCCTTCTGCCCTAGTCCTGAGTTGCAGATCCGTAACAGTTAAAAAGCCGCATTGAGGCATAAGTACCCTTAACTGCCTCCGTTAAAAGGCGTATCGGCGGTCATCAGGATAGATGATAAGCAGCTGATTGATGGAGTTCCCACCACTGGACACCCCACCATTCCAAATAATAGGATTCTGAGCTGCCCAGTTTGAAGCCAAATTAACTCAGGAGCCCCAGCATACAATAAATGTGCAGGTAGAAGTCGAGTCCTGCAGCGATGGAAGGTAACTAAGTATAAAAATTCACTTTTTTTATTACGGAAAAAAAACAACACGTTTGGGAGTTAACCCTTAACGATGACTAAGGATGAAAGCGCAAACACGTTGGCTTTCTCTGGATTATCTGTAGGTTGCTGTCTTTATCATTTTAGAAGGAATTAATAAATGTGGAGTTTTATACTCACCTTCCATCTCTGGAGGATTCGACTTTTTCCTGCACATTGATTTCAGTCCTGACCTGGGCGTCTCCGTGCGGTGGCTTCACACTGTTGCTCCAAGTCCAGCAGATTCGGTGAGCTGACTCTCCTGTTCCCTTAGCTCATTCCACAACATATAATAAAGTTTTGCTTATTGAGTGCATAATTTAATTTCTTTCAAAATTCTACTTACAAGAAGCAAATGCCTAAAGAGCCGATCATGTCAGTCCCGTAAAGTGGTTTCCCCTATAGGACGGGTGATGTCTAGTTGTTCCCGATCACTATTCCCAGGGTTCTGAAGAGCGCAATGTGCACAAAGCAGACGCTGAGCATGAGCACCATTGATTGTCTCAGGGACAGTCAGAGGTGACTACAGAGTCCACCGTGATCTTCCCTAGAATGAGACTGAGATAAAGTGATCTGTAATTCCAGACACAGATGATACAAGGGGTACCGGACCCCGAAGATGCAGTGATGTGCCTGGCTCCTGGGACACACAGCTCTGCGATCCCCCCAGTCACCTGATCTGTAGGGATTGTAGACGTTGGACCACCGATCTGGTCTGAATATTGGGGCATCATCAAATCTGTCAAATACGATGCAAAATCGCAGAGCGACCTCCTTAACATTTGAGATTGGGAGTTCAGTTTACATAGAAATTCCCCATCTCTCGCAGGAGACACACGATGCCCTATAAGACCAAAAGCATCAAATGTCTGGATCTTTTCGATGTGAACAAGTCTTCAAGTGGAACTGGATTCTACTTGATCAGACAAAAATAATCTCAATTTTTTGAGAATTATGGATTATTGAAAATTCACTTCCCGCCGGCTGGCCTCCAATTTATGCTGTAAAGTTTTAACAAAACCTTATACTCACCTAATCATTCACCTGTCCGGCCCCCTGCGGCTCGCTGCCTGCCATACGGCCTCAGAGCAGCCTGAGTATTAATGAAGCACAAGCCTGAGGTATCACCCTCCAACTGCATCTACACATTTGCCAGAAAAATTAGCAAATTTATACAAGCGGAACTGAATTCTCCTTGAAAGTAACAAAACTTTGAATTCTCCAAAATGTGGCTTTTTTTTGCAATTTGCTCTTTGGCTTTCTTCACTCTAGGCTGGAGCTTCCAGTGTGAGGAGACCTTAGATGTCCTTGTGCACCAGGACGCTGTCATGGCCTCAGGAAACATACATTGTAACGTCGTGATCTCACAATGTGCGCTGCAATGTAAGGCACACAGTGATGTCTGAGGTCTGTTCACACTGGGAGCCCCGATCTAGAGAGGACAAGGACAAAATAACATGTACAAAGAAAGGAAAGCAAAATGGAGAGGAGAGGACTGGACGGCGGGCAGTGGGTCAGCGGGACAGGTAAGGGGTGAAGTGAGCAGTCAGGTGACTATCCTGATTTTTATTCTCACACCCTATGATTATTACGCTCCGCTTTCTGGAGAAACATCAGAGCAAAGCAAGAAATATTCCAATTTTAGCATGAAATAATTTTGGCAGAAATCGAATTTCCCTGATAAATTGGAGAGAAGCGTCTTGTGACCGCGACCCTGTGCCGACATTGGATAGGCACATCCTCGTTAAACTCTTAGAAATATTTTTCTGACCTAAAATGGCCAATAGACTGAAGAGGCTGCCATTAATGACTGACTTTGGAGCGGCCGGTGGTCACCGGGGACAGCGCCCGCAGAGGCAGTAATGTTGCCGGGATATCAGAAGCTTCTTTGAGGTTCCGCATGTGTCATACAGCACGGTGCGATGCGTCAGGGAGCCCAGATCAAAGCGGTTAAAAGAAAAAAGCTTTTCTTCATATTTTGGCCACAGAGTAATTTCGTTTTACTCTACAATATATTTGAAAAAGATTGATATCTAATGCAGCCAAAACAAAGCCGGCTTACTTCTTTACTAGTGGATGTAATTTGGATCAGAAATTATACCTAAAACAGCTTATTGCTGGAGAAAATGTTCTAAGAGGAAACAACATACAATTCTTCAAAACCAGAGATTGTTTCCAACAAATAAAGAGACGCTCTCCGGCATAAATCACTTCTTTTCTGCTGCCGAATGTTTCTTCAATTTAGAACTCCAGCAAATAAAGCACTGACGTGTGAAGATAAGATTGCCATTCAGCCTTTGTATTTCATTCAGACTGTTACAGGGATTGACTGCTCTGAATAAAGAAAATATTTGGATGTGACCCCCGACCCGCCATGTAAGGGTCAAAAAATGGGCCACCTTCTAGATGTGGGAGTTCTGGGGACAACATAGGTGGTGGCCAAGTGTCAGGCAATGTGCCGCTGCTAGAGATGAGCGGAGAGTCTGAAATTCGACATCTCCAGCTTTGATGAATTTTCCCAAAAATTTGATTTACAATTAATTAAGTTTCCACCAATCAAGTGTTGCAAAGCCTTCAATTACCCTGAAAAGTCGTGTGTAACACTCTGAAGTCTCCTAGGACTGTATCCAACCATTTTCAAGCTCTTTAATACAAAGGCAGACTTAGTAATGTCCAAGTGACCTCTATATACCTGACTAACGGTGAACCAATAGCAGATGTTTATCACTGCTGTGAAGTCAGACTCTTTTTATAATGTTTAGTCAATATTTTATGACTTTCTCTCCTTATTTTTGTGGCTGAGCTGTGGGCTGTGATATCGTCTCACTAGCCACATACACCATAATATGGTTGATGCATTCCCTAACTTGGCTTTTATTCAGGCTCTGATAGTCCTTTCTGATTGGATGTGGAATATCATGTGACTGCTGCAAGTCAGCCGCACTCATGTGAATCTGCTGATGCAATCTTCTGCTTAGTGTGAAGTGGCAGCAGACATTTTGGGGTAATTTGTGCAAAATGAACTGCATATCGTTCAAATATTCTGGGATCAGTGAATTTTCTAAATTTCTACACACATTTGATTCACATTGTATCGATTTGCTCATCTCTAGGTGGCAAAGTGCAACTATAGAAATTGTATTTGAGCATTGTCCATGATATACAGGTTATGAGGGTCTTTATCATTAATAATATTTGATGTTGCTGGTTAATCCTTCAAGAGACATAACTTTTCTCTATTTTCCATTTCCGTAGCCAAATGGGGACTTGTATTTTGTGAGTTGAAGCTTTGAGCGACACAATTCATTTTACCATATCATGTACTGAAAAATTAGAAAATCGATTCCCAGTGGGCGAAATTGTGAAAAAAAACAACACAATTCTGTCATTGCTTTGCAGTAATAATGAGCTGGGAATATGATTCCTTAGGTCAGTACCACACTAACTGTTCCACAAGTGCCCCAGCTAAGCAGGGCTTTTATCACCGTGCCCTGTGGCCGCTGCCTTCTGCTGTGCACCATGAGGGGTTTTACAAGTGGCCCGGCGTGCTCCCATATCATCCTCTGCCTAGGTCTATATAAAGCCCACTGAGACCCACACTTGTTTCTTGGTGTTAAGGCTCTTAGTTCTCTGGGGCATCACTGCCTGCTCCAGGCTGGCCCCTGAATGCCTTGTCTTGGACTTTCCTGCATCCTGTCGGCCTCCGATGTTCCAAGTTCTTGCTCCGTACCTGCTTTCCTGCATCCTGTCTGCCTGTGGCCTCCGATGTTCCAAGTCCTTGCTCCGTACCTGCTTTCCTGCATTCTGTCTGCCTGTGGCCTCCAATGTTCAAAGTCCTTGCTCCGTACCTGCTTTTCTGCATCCTGTCTGCCTGTTTCCTCCAATGTTTCAAGTCCTTGCTCCGTACCTGCATCCTGTCTGCCTTTCAGCCTCCAATGTTCCAAGTCCTTGCTCCATACCTGCTTTCCTGCATCCTGTCTGCCTGTGGCCTCCAATGTTCCAAGTCCTTGCTCCGTACCTGCTTTCCTGCGTCCTGTCGGCCTCCAATGTTCCACATTCTTGCTCCATACCTGCTTTCCTGATCCTGTCTGCCTGTTGGCCTCTAATATTCCAAGTCCTTGCTCCGTACCTGCTTTAGGGCGTCCTGTCTACCTGTGGCCTCCAATGTTCCAAGCCCTTGCTCCGTACCTGCTTTCCTGCATCCTGTCTGCCTGTCCTCCTCTGATGTTAATAAATAATGAACCCCATATGATGCTCTAGTATATGATGGGC
>VIAB01007841.1:26708-37153 GCA_009801035.1 Oophaga pumilio
TTACTATTTTCTAGCCAAGAAGATATCATTTCAACTCTAACAAAGGTAAACCATGAACTGAGCCAAAAACGAGCTGACAAGTTCAGAGCAACACAGATGCCACAACCATGGACAACACTAACCAGAAAACTAGTCTTCAATTAGTTCATCAATGTTTACATCCATCAACAAGAGGGAAGATTCTATTGCTGCTTCATCTTCACTATTTATACCAGTGACTATGTGGACCTTCAAAAATGAGATCCTCTAAACCACAACCTTTATTGTGGATATTACTGATCACCAGAGACTTTTGCTATTCTGCTCATCTTTGGTGACCAAGGAATAAACCCTTTGACCTACCTTTCTTGAGAATACATATATTTGGCTTCATATGTGGGACCATAACTCTTACAGAACCAGAACCATTGTAATTGTTTACACAGTGAAATTTGGAGACTGTATAAAGGCTCAACCAGATGTCCGTTTTTCACATATGAGTATTATCTATAGTTTTCACTAAATCACCCATACCTGTGATAGTCTATGGGGCCATTCACATGTCCTTGACTTTATGTGGACCGAGAAGTCTGCAGAAAATTGCAGAGAAATGTCCAATTTTAATCTGTGGGTCAGATCAAAACTGGCAATACAAGTCAATGGGTCCGTGAAAAAAAATCGGACAACACTCGGATAACATCTGAGTGTGGTCTGATTTTCACGGACTATCAGAATCCAGAAGGTGGAAAAAGGTTTTTTTTTATTTTTCTCTCTCCACATAGAAGAAAAACTGATGGCACTCAAGCCATACTCTGATCAGAATAATCAGTCTGTTTTTCTCGTACATGGAAAAATCAGAAGTGTGAATGAGCCCTAAATCAGAGGAAAAACAGGAGCTGCTTTACTGTCGTTTTCTTCATTTTATCCTGATCATTTTAGGTACTTAATTGTCATATTCGTTGTTACATGGTAGAAGTAAACAAATTGTCTCAAAGCTGTCACAAGAAAGAGCAGTAGGGGTATTTTTTCTGCGACAGGTGTGATACATGGGGTTGAAGATGTGTAAGCAAAATGGCTGTATGATTTCTGCTCACTTAATTTGGTTTGAGGTAGGAACTGAAGTGGTTTCAGTAAAATGTCCAGATTAGTTTATTAAAAACACCATAAACCGCTCAGAATAATATAACAAAACAGTCTTTTTGGGCACAAAGTAAATAATCCGTACAGTAGTGTGGGTTTGTCCCTTCAGATTAGTGTCCAGCTCATTAGCCCTTAGCAAACAAAAGCAATACTGGAAATCTGCACACCTCCACACACAGACACTGAATGAGACAACAGGTCTACTTTTTTTTCTGACGTACCACGCCCCTGTTATGACTGTACAAGCACATGCACACGAGTAGCATAAAAACAAGGGTGACAAATACCTGCACCTGACAGATCCCTGTTCAGACTGGTAAAAGCCCTAGTCTTACCCTGGTCTGTCCCTACCTAGGCAGCCTAAGATAATGCAAGGGTGCTCCCCACTCGAAGGCGTCTAACCCTAAATGCTCCTAACAGCTCCTAGTAAAGCTATGCCTGTGTAGCAACTTATTCAGGAAAATAGGTTATACACTAAAAACTGCAACTGACCCTGCCAGCTCCTGTACGGACCAGATATCCTGACTCTGTAGTCCCTAGTGGTGCCTGAAGGTGCAGAGACATACCTAACCTCAGACTAGGAGTTGGCAACTCTGGCCTAAACTGCCTAAAAAGTCGACGAGTTACTTCACGTTGTAAATTACCTACAAGAAGAGAAGTGTGCTGAACAAAAGAAGGAACCCAGAGTGAGTAAAGTAAATAACGAAACGCCAAACAAAGAATAAAGCAAGTACTCTTAATAGAAATACTGCCTACTACCTAAAGATAAACGGAAGATAGGTGCAAAGTATAGCAAAGAAACAGTAAAGCCAAAACCCTTAGTTGGAATCTCACAGACTGGCTCCAATCAATAAATTCATTTGGATGATCTGACATTCTATCACCAGCAGGAAACACCAGCGGGCGGACAGAATATAACGCTGCATCCTAAAGGTGATAGGAACATAAATGAAAACATCTGTGTGAAGCTAAGATGACTGCAGTCAGAAAAGCAGAAACCAAACACCCAGAGAAAAGATGTGTCTCCTCTGGCTTGTGAGAAAGAGAAGCCAAACATAGAACACAAACTCAAGGGATCGAATCCAGGAGCATGACCGCCCTGGGCTGGGGATATGTGAGCAGCCAGTCCCATTCATCTCTCTGACTGTTCGTAAACCCTGCCTTGACACGCCCTATTAACTCTCTCAGCACAATACGTGCTGGAGCCTGCTTTCCCGAACTCAGATCACCGAGGCTACCAACCTCATTGATATATACTGTATCTCCCCTTGAGGACCTGTCCGGCAGCCATCTTACATAGCCAAAAAGTATAGGTGCAAAAGTGCATGGGCTGAACTAACTGATGGGGTATAATATTTTCATTGGCTATAATTGGTCTTCTCGCTAGAGTTTTAAGTGCCAGATCAGAAGAAGAAGCCATGTAACGCCTTCAGGCGGCCACTGAGTAAAGCTGTGTAATATTTATATGTGGTCTTGGTTTATAAATAATTTTGTGAATCTTTCAGGACAATTTTGAACAAAAATCCAATCCAAAGTTGCTTTAGTTGTAGCAATGTCACCATTTATGACCAATGCAATAATTATACTTAATCCTGGACAAGCCTTTTAATATTCATATTGGCATTGAGCTTAATATACAGTCCACAGAGCACCTATCCTTGTATCGGAATTTTACAGCGTCCTATTATTTATTAGTAAAAAGGGACATCAAAGGAATATATCTACAGAAAACAGTGTTCTGTATAAATCCATTTTATGTTTGATTTTATTTTTTCACTATCTACATACAAAAAAAAAATCTTAAATATTACAGGCCAATGAGCCCTTGACATGCCTGCAGTTCCTGTTTGGCAGATATAACCCCATTGTTGTCAAAATCAGGCTGTCTAGTGGAGTTGTGCCTGCTGTAAAGCAAATCTCTGAAGTGCCCTTGATAACTAAAGACGCTTAAACACATTAGCATGAAGTTTAATGATGAAATGGAACTATAATGTGAAATACTTTAACTGTGAGATTTGTGTATGCTATACAAAATAATTAATTGTGCTAATGGTCTTACTGTATGTATCATTTCTGAGATGGCGTTTTCTGACTTGTGTGAATTTAAGAAAATTACATATAAATACATTTTACAAAAAAATAGTTCCCATGTCATTTGTGTAATTGGACACTTATAAAGGTTAGCTAAAAATGAAGACCAAGCTGATAATCAGCAAAAGAGTATTAATAGTTTGTTCCCAATTATTTGCCATTGTAAACATGCTGGCAGTCACTCAAAGCTTTCATTTGTCTGGGATTGGATTTTTTTATCCACACCAAAAAGTCATTATCGACAGCACATCACCTCATGTTTACAAGACACGTACTTCTAGATAGTATACAGGGACAGAATGGTCATATAAGCAATTGTACTGTCTGTCATTGCTTGTCAGCCCATGTAATGAATAGACAGAGTCGATCGGTGTCATAAAGACCCAACATTGGACACTGTAAATGGGCCACAGCTTTACAAAAATGATGTGAATTTTGTAGAAATAATGCTCAATTAATTAGTTATTCCCAATTTTAGACATGCTGACCGGTGGAGCCCTGACTGCTGGGACCACCACTAGAGAATTGGGCTCTGTAGAGCCCTGTCTAATTGAGGCAATAGTCGGCCATGTGCACCACCTCTCCATTCACTTTGTATGGGACTGCCATAAAAACCCAAGCACTGCATCTTCCCTCTGCAGAGACGCCATCCATCTACACAGGAGGAAGCTGAAAACAGCTGGCAAAGAAGGGCAGAACACTGTGCAGAAGCAAAAACAGTGGCAATCTGTAGTAGGCCAAACATTTGTCATTTATAACTACAATTAATAATGTCATTTACACTATAACACTTTACCATGATTTCTGCTTTTCCATTTGTGTTAAGTGGATCCTCTGCTGATAGAAATCCAAAGAAACATTCCTTGAAATAGGATAAGTAGCGATAATGTTCATTAACGCGTTTCAAAGTCATCCAAATTCTTCATCAGGAAAAAGCCTGTAAACCCTGATGAAGAAGTCGGATAACTTCAAAACGGGTTGATAACAAACCGCATCGCTACTTATCCTGTTTCCTGGAATCTTACTTTGGATTTCTATTCATCAGTGCAGAGGATCCACTTATTACCTTTTGAGCACTCTGCCAGTTTTTTAACCCCTGGAAAGGCAGCAGCTGATAATATTCTTGTGTATTGCAGAACCGAACCAGGTGAGCACCTCCTTCACCTTACTGTTTTTTATCCTCAGAAAAGACTTTATTGCGATCTTTTGTTTCAATTTATTTTGACATTTATTAACTGAACTACAACTAAAATAAGGTAATGTACAAAACCATTAAATTCCCAAATTAATATGAAGTGTATGAAATTGCAACGTTTTTTAATCATTTAGTGATCTTAAAAGTGTAACAAAACATAGTGTAATCCTTTCCGTTTATGACTGCACACAGACTATAATTTGTCTTTACAAAGGGTTGAGACTTAAGGAAGATTCAATCCATTGAGAATGAACAGTTGTAAAGATGTATCTTGAAGGACGAGACCTAATAAATTCTGAACAATCCATTCTTCACCTTCCGGTCATTTCTTTGTTTCGATGACTGTAAAGTTGTTCACTTTTTGCAATAAGTTTTCTCCTATGTAAAATAAAAGAAAACACCGAAGTGAGAAAAAATAATACTGTCACAAGATGTCAGAACCTGATGGTTGAACACAAGATGAGCTGTGATACATAGGTGCTGCTCATGCTTTTCTGCAGTGTTACCTTACCTGTGCCAAACGCTGAGTAAAGGTGCATGAAAGATGAAGAAACACTTATTTTCTGATGGAAAGTGTGAAGAGGCTGCCAATTACTCAACAAATGGGGAAAACATTCAGGTGAAATTGTATTTATGCAAACAAGACACATGTGCTGCCGAGAATAATGACAGTATATGTGCACAGAACCATCGTTTTGTGCACATGGAAGTGCAGTTTGCCAGTCAACAGATTACAGAGAGACCGTGGACAGACTGGTATGTAGCCAATCATCGGACATTTAATGTCTTGGGTTAGCTAGTCTAAATCCATCTTAATAAGAATTGCTCCTTATATATTTAAAAAGAGGTTCTTCAGCAGCTTAAGACTTGCTTTTAAAGGAGAATATTGATGTTGTTTTGATATGTAGTCATCAACAACAAATTTACATGTCTGGAGCCTGTAAGAACAGATTACCATCAGCAGCTCCAGATGATGTAGACGGTACGAGCCCCTGAGGCCGCATTGTGGTTGATGTGCGCTACCAAAGGGACGTCACCACCGTAGCCAAGAAATAAGGCTATGTTTGCACATTGTGTTTTTGCAGCGTTTTTTTTAATGCGTTTTTTTAAAGCAAATTTTCAGCTGCTTTTTACAGTACGAGCAAAGTCTCATGCACACAGATAGGGTTTTTTTTCCTGACTGTTTTGTCGTAGAGCTGCGTTTTTTCAAAATGCAACATGTAATTTCTTTCAGAGTTTTTGGAGCGTTTTTCACCCATTGAAACCAATGGGTGGTGCAAAAAATGCGGGTATCAGGTATAGCTGCTTTTTTGGTGCCAAAACCTGATAAAGTTGAATCAGATTTTTTTTATGCACTAAACTTTATGAGCATGCACAAGAGACAAGTTTACCCTGACAAAAGCGCAGTAAAAAAATGCACCGAACACACAGCAAAAATGCCACAAAAATAAAATTGTCAAACACTCAAGCAATACCTGCTTTTGTGACATAACGTTCCTTCTTTACAGTCAAGAGAGCAGGTTTTACCTGCAGGAAAAAAAGCATCAAAAACGCAACATGTGAACATAGCCTAAGATGGGAGTAGCGGTGAAGAGAGTGCTGGGCCCAGAGAGGATACGATACAGGAATATTTGGGGTCCACTTCTCTAAAAGTGGGAAAACTACTTTAACCTCTTAAGAACATGATGTAAAGTTACGCTATATGTTGTGTCCCTGCCTTTGATGCAGACTCGCATACCGAGACCGCATCTTACCAGCAGATGTTGGCTGATTTAATCAGCCATTATGTGCCTCCATCAGCCACAGGCGTAGCTCCGCCCACGGCATTTAACCCCTGGCACCAGGGGCATGGCATTCCATGTGCCTATTGGCATGCCCGTGACGTGATCGTGATGCGCCGGTGGGTTGCCATGGCAGCAGGGGGTCTGCACTGCTTGTCATTACGATACTCATCTGAAAGCCATCATTTAGCTGATATTCATAGGAGATAGTGATTTTTATCTATACATAGCAGTCCTGATACACTGCTATGTATAGTATAAGCGATCAGAAGACGGCAACTTCAAGTTACCTAAGGGAATTAACAAATACAGTAAAAAGTGAGAAAAAAAATGTTTTTAAAAAATTAAAAAAAAAAAAACATTAAAAATAAAAAATTCACATATTTGTTATCAGTGCATTCATAAAAGTCCGATCTATCAAAATCTAAAATAAACTAATCTGATCTGTAAATGTCGCAGCAAGAAAAAATAATTGAAATGCCAGAATTTTTTAGGAGGCGCCGCCACAAAATTGCAATAAGAGGTGATCAAAATATCAGATCAACCTCAAAATGGTATCAATAAAAACATCAGCTCAGGGAGCAAAAAAACAAGCCCCCACTCAGCCTCATATCCCGAAAACTGAAAATAATATGGGTCTCCGACAATGGCAAGAAACGCAAACGTTTTATTTATTTCATTTTTTTTTCTTTAGAAATTTCCGAATTTTTTTTCACTACATAAATAAAAAAAAAAACATTCATGTTTGGTAGCTGCGTAATTATACTGACCAGGAGGAGCATATTGCTAGGTCAGTTTTACCATATAGTGAATATGGTAACTAAAAAAAAAACAATTGTGGTATTGCAATTTCAATGCACTTGGAAATGTTTTCCCGCTTTCCAGTGCATCACATAAAATAAATTGTGTCTTTCAAAAGTACAACTTGTCCCGAAAAAAAACAAGCCCTTATACAGTTATGTGGATGGAAAAATAAAAAAAGTTATAGCTCTTGGAAGAAAGGGAGGAAAAAACAAACTTAGGCTAGGTTCACATTTGCGTATATGTGCACAGCGTATGCAAACGCATGCAAAAAAACATGCAAACGCATGTTTACGCAGTGGTTTTTTATCCGCATCATCTTACGCATGACGCCAAAAAAGCTGCGTGTGCATGTTTTTGCATTTTTTATGCCCATGCGTTCGATAAGACAGACACTAAAAGGGCGTGTCTCATGAAGAACGCATGCGTATCGAACGCATCCATATGCATGTCTTTGCGTACCAATGCGTTCACATAGACAGTAATGCGTTTTTTGACGCACTCATCCGCATGCGCATGACTGCGCAGATTTGACGGATTTTTGACGCTTCAAAAATGCAACATGTTGCGTTCGCCGGACACCGTGAAATGATGCATGCAAACGCATGTCTCTGTGTAGCACCATGTTAAAGATATGAAAGCATGACGCCTGCGGTCCTATGCAGATGAAACACTGCGCACACAGACTCAAATGTGAAACCAGCCTTTAAAAAAAACGGAAAATCGCCAGATTATGAAAGGGTTAAGTCATGTATGGCTTTTAGAAACAAGAGGAACTTTTAAAATTCGAATTCACCAGGCTTGCCAAATTTTCCCCAAGATTTGATTTTTGGTTAATAAATTCACCACCAATTGCATTAATGAGAAGTCACTAATTGCGCAGAAAAGAGGAGAGAGAATGAGCGAGAGAGTGGAAAAGGAAGAGTTTAATACTGCCCTCCATGTTTGTATTGTGTGCAGGATAAAAAAAATCAAAGCTGTTATTAATGTGCTGTAATGTACTGCAGGACATCATGGATCAATCGCAGTCACACTCTGTGACTATACAGTTATAGCAGTATATATCACTAGATTATTATTCACAGACTGATATTACTATTCCCATTTTCAATCTGCTTCAGGTCTGTAGCATTACACATTAATCAAATCAGAACTTTTTAGAGATGGATGGAGGTGGATGGTGGGCGCAGCTCTGTAATTGAACATGAAAACAAATTCAAAGGGCTTAAAATGTATTAAAATAATTTATTAAAACCACGCATTTCGGAGCAGGATTTACACCTTCATGAAGTTATATACTACATAGAGAAACTTATTAATACATATAATCCCAAATATCTACATTTAGAAAAACCCAGATGGGTTATACTGTGATACCACATCTGGCTCAAATATACCAGCTCAACAGAACTGAAAAAATAGGAGAAAAAAAGAGCTATACGGTGTTTTTTATGAATCATAAAGTATAAATTTTTATAACCTCAAATGCCTCCAAAAAATGATACATATGGAGTTGATAGCCTCACACATATGGATAAATAGCAGCACAATACAGATAATGGATGCCCAATGAAAAAAATCCAAATGGAATCAATATTATATATCAAACATTAACAAAAGGCATCCATAGGCATGAATATAAAGTGCAAAATTAGTGCAGATGGTAGATTTCACTTTGATATATACCGTAATATTGATTCCATTTGGATTTTTTTCATTGGGCATCCATTATCTGTATTGTGCTGCTATTTATCCATATGTGTGAGGCTATCAACTCCATATGTATCATTTTTTTGGAGGCATTTGAGGTTTTTGTGAGGCGGTTTTCCTTGTATTTGTCATCTGATGTACTGTGTTATTATTGATGCTCATGTTTTTTACTAATAAAAATTTATACTTTATGATTCATAAAAAACGCCGTATAGCTCTTTTTTCTCCTATTTTTTTTATAGAGAAACTTATACAGTAAGTTAGAGCTAATCCTTCTTATATTTATTCATTTAAAGTCTCTTACTTCACACACCTTTCGATACGGCCACTGTTACAACCAATCCTGTTCCTTTCTATATTTGTATTGCACACACCTATTGATACACCCATTTTTAGTGACATCACTCTTAGGTGAAGTATTTCTTTATGGATTTCTAATTTTCTCTATATCGTATTTAACATGGTGAAGGTGCAAATCCTGCTCTGAAATGCGTTGTTTTTTTTCAATAAATTTAATTCTTGCGGAATTTATTACATTTAGTTACAGAAATTTAAAAGGAAAGCCACAAAAAGAGGAATAAAAATCCACCAAATATTGAGGCATTAACACAGCAAAAAAGGGGCAGCAGTGTTTACCTGCCCAGGTCTCAGAACTAATGCACTATCAGGATGCAGCAGACCCATGTAGTAAAGATGGCGGCAACACAGGTGCAAGATACTGAGGAGACAACCACTCACAACCTACCAAGTCATGGAGGGGGTGATTGCATAGTATTAAATTGCACAAAAGCGTCTTGTGTAGGGCGCTGGTCACACACAGGAAATACACAATGTCTGGCTTACAGCTTATTAGCGACGACCATACTATTAGATTAGGCGGGCAGCCCAGCACTATCTAAGTGCATCTCATGAGAACAGACACCTTGTTTACAAGGCCAATCAGCGCCCTGTACAAGCCTCTTTTGTGCAATCATATACTAAGCAATCACCCCCTCTATGAATTGGCAGGTCTTGAGTGGTTGTCTCATCAGTATTTTGCACCTGTGTTGTCAGCATCTTTACTACAAGGGTCTGCTGCATCCTGATAGTGCGTTCAATTACGGAGCAGCACCCGGCACCAGGCACAAGCCGCCCACGTTCATTTACCTCCTGCTTTGATGGTTGCAGAGACCACAGGATTCCAGCCGGATGGATCAGCAGCTGACACCCACTAAGAAGTGTTCCAACTCCCAGCCACGCAGTGTAGAGTTGTGTCTATTATATGCACAACTCTATTAGGTTAATAACCTTAATCCATAATTGAGGTCATAGTGAAAGTTATGACCCCTGGAGAGCACCCCTCATATCTTTTTTTTTCATATCCCTAGGTGGAATTAGCTGTGCACTTTGACTTCCCATCCCTACACTGTACAAACATATGGTGCTCCTTGGCCAGAACCCATCTTTTATACTGGTTGTGTTAGGCCCTATGATTTGATGCACCATGACCATGTGGTGCCAAGGCTACAGGGCAGTAAGGGTTAGACACAAGATTTTATTCATTTTTTTGCTGATCTTCTCGAATCGAATCACAAAGTGTTTTAATTTGCAGAGACCTGTGAATTTCAGGAAATTTGACTCAAAGTTTATTCCTCTGTGGAATAACACCAATCTCTGATTAACAGAGGTTGCTTCAATGGGTCTAGTGCAAGGGTGGGCAATTACTTTTCCCAAGGGGCCACATGAGAGACCATGACTGTTGTGGAGGG
>VIAB01007842.1:2967-28367 GCA_009801035.1 Oophaga pumilio
CCTCGCAGTCTACTGAGCCAGATTCTGACCCTGATAAAACTCATTTGCCCCTTCCCGCATACTATACCACCTTACACGGTTACACAGAAGAAGGTGCAGATGAAATTGAAGAGGAGGTAATGGATGACCCAGTTGTTGACCTGGATTGGTATCCATTGGGGGAAGAGGATGCCGCTGGCAATAGCTCAGAAGAGGAGGATGATTCGCAGCAGGCTTCGACATCGCAGCTGCTGTTATCTGGCAGCCCCGTAGCAGTCCAAAAACTTCTTTAAAAAAAGAATAAAAAGTTGCAGGACAGCTTGGGCAGATGGTCAAATTGACACAGCGTGCAAGCCCTGAAAATGTATCCCTTAGTAGTAAGAGTGCAGTGTGGCACTTTTTTGACAAAAATCCTATTGATGAGGCAAAGGTTATTTGTAAGAAGGGCAAAAGGACCTTTAGCCAACGGAAAAATCTTTGAAATTTGAATACTAAATTGCATGCTTAGACATTTAAACACCATGTACTTGCAAGCGTGCATGGACTACAAAACCTCTGGTAGCACATGTGCACCTCCTCCGACTGAAGGTAGCCAGCAACGCTACATCGCTTCCCCCACTGTAAGCCCACCGGTGAGCACACCACCAACAAGAAATTTTGAGGTGTCGTCGCAAAGCCAAAGCAGTCAGGGAATCACAATGTTTTTCCAGCAAAAGACTGAATCTAGGCCACCACCACCACCACCACCATCACCATCACCAACCCCTTCTCAGTCTGCCATGTCCACCGCTAGTTCCCCCATATGCAGCTCTCAAGTCCAGCTCACCCTAGCAGACACTCTTGAGTAGGACAAAAAAGTACTCATCCTCTCATCCGCGTACACTGGCTTTGAACTTCTGCATTGCCAAACTGATCTCATTAGAGATGATGCCCTTCCGTTTGGTTGAAAGTGCAGCGTTCCAAGAGCTCATGGCCTAAGCTGTCCCACGCTATGACCTACCCAGTCGGCACTTCTTTTCTAGAAAAGCCATCCCTGCCCTCCACCTGCATGTGAAAGACCGCATTGTCCATGCACTCAAACAATCAGTGAGTTGAAAGCATTATATTTGGCCCATTATTCTGTATGGAGCATCATATATGGGACTCATTATTCTGTATGGAGCAATATATGGGGCTCATTATTCTGTATAGAGCAATATATGGGGCTCATTATTCTGTATGGCGCACTATGTGGTGCCCATAATACTGTGTGGAGGACTATTACTGTCTGGTTTTTGAGCTATTGTAGCATTTACAATAGATATCACTCATGTGTAAGAAGTGAAGTATTTGGCATTGTACTATACCTATATTTCTCTGCCGTATCGGAGCATCATGAATTGTGGTTTGTGTTAAAGGGGCCCACTGAGACTCTTTCGCCCGGGGCCCACGAAAACTTGTAGCCAGCCCTGCCCCCCCAACCTTAGCCAAATAACCCCCAGTTTTCATTGCGTTACTATTATTATAAAGTAAATTAATGTTGACAAGCTTAAGTAATAAGAATTGATGTTGTTGGCATTGAAATGGGCACTGTAGGTGTGTTTACTGTCCTCCACTCACTGCTGACTTTTATTACCCATTGACTTGCATTGGGGTCGGGTTTCAGTCGTAACTTCGACTTTTTCCAATAGTCGGCCGATTTCATTCGACTCGACTATTTATAAAGTCGGGTGGCCCGAAACCCGACTCACCCTCACAGAGGCAAAGTCGCTCATCTCTAGTGAACACTCCTTGTTGGGTGTCCATCTGCTGCATTGGGTGTAGTGGAAGAACTGTTTGTCCCTATTATACTATTTCTACTGTGGTGAAATTGATGCCACTTTGGTGGTGTCTGCTAATAATTTTTGGAAATGTGAACACTTCTGGTTGGGAAAGGTCTCCTTCATGTGTGTTGCCTGTAGCAGTAGGCCTCCGAGACCATCAGACCTCCACTTCCTTGGACTCAACTAACTGTGTTACTATCCTTAAATTTTTCTGACAATGGTAGTCAACAAAACTGATATGTGTGCTACCTGAGTGTGGCTCAGCATGAAAGCAGGTAGAGGTGTTGCATGTGGTTTCAGGGCTCCCAGCAAAGGGGCCCTACACTGATCCCTCACCCACCTCGTCTTCTGTGACATTCAATTGAAATCTGTAAATTCTGGCCCAGACCCCGATACCTCATGCCTGGCTGATTGCTACAGTGCCATGCTGTACTGTGGGTGAATTGAGGCCACTTTCCTGGTGTCTGTCCCTCATTTGATGTGTTTTGGCAGTATTTGGGGCTGATATAAGGTGTTGTGCATGCGTTTGTTTTTGCCTCACATTGACATGAATGGCATTTGGCTATGTTTGGCCATACTATATTCTCTCATCTCTATTAAGAATAACAAAGTCAATGTTTTGAAGTGGCCATCACAAAGCCTTTATCTCAATCCTATTGAAAATTTATGGGCAAATCTGAAAAGTCAGGTGCAAGCAAGGCGACGAGGAATGGGCCCAGATTCTGACCAACTATTGTGAGAAGCTTGTGGAAAGATATCTTAAACATTTGTCCCCAGTCATTCAGTTTAAGGACAATGGTACCAAATTCTAATGCAAACTTTTTACTTTGCAGTAAGTAATAAAAAATGCCTTAAAACATTCTCTCTCTCATTATTCTGGCATTTGGCAAATATAAATAATTATGGTAATCCTAATTGACCTAAAATGGGAAAGGTTTATTCTAATTTAATGTCAGATATTGAGAAAAACATGCATATGTGTCTTTTTATATAATATATGTAAACTTCTGGTTTAAACTGTATATCGCTTTATATTGCACACATAATGTCACAGTGACATACTAATCAGAAGAGGTACCACGGATGTTGCAGGTAATAAAAGGTTTGCAGGGTTCTGGTCCTGAAGCTATGGATTTATGACATGGCTTCTGGACCAATGCCTTCCAATCCTTTTGCTTATCTTTAACCCCTTTCTGACATCAGGCAAAATAATACTTCAATGTCGGACACCATCCCTTTGATGTGGGTTCCGATGGTGAGTTCACATGTTTCCCAGCACATGTCAGCTGTTTTAAACAGCTGACATATGCCCGGAAAAGCCGTGGGAGGAATAGTGATCCACCCATGGCTATTAACCCGTTAAATGCTGCTGACAACTCTGACAGCAGAATTTAACATGCGCTTCCAGCAAGCGGGGCGAAAATCAGCCCATCGGTGACCTCCGTCACATTATCGTGGGTCACTGATGGGTGGGCATGACAACCAGAGGTCTCCTGCAGTCCTATATGACTGTCACTGCCAGTTTGCTATGAGCACCACCAGGTGGTTGGCGCTCATAGCAAGTCAGCAATTCTGCTACATGCAGGCGATTTGATCATCACTAGTGATGAGCGAGTATACTCATTGCTCGGGGAATCCTGAGCATGCTCTGGTTTTAGGATTCCCTAACAAACAGACATTCCTCACATGTATTTAAGCTGTCCAGCAGCCATAAATCATGCAGCAGCGAGGACAGAAACTAAATCTGCGAGCATGCCAAAATACTTGGAGGACACCCGAGCATACTCGGGAAAATCCAGGCAACGAGTATACTCGCTCATCACTAATCGTCTCCTGCATGTAGCAGAGGCGATCGGGTTATGGTAGCTTCTTGTCTACCATGTAGACTATTGAAGCATGCCAAAAATTAAAAAAAAAAATGTAAAATGTAAAAAAAAAAATTAAATTAAAAGTTCAAATCACCCCTATTTTGCACCATTCAAAATAAAAAATCAAACATACACATATTTGGTATCGCCGAGCCCAATCTATCAATATATAAAAAGAATAAGCCCAATCGCTAAATGCCGTAACGATAAAAAAAGTTAATATGCCAGCATTACGTTTTTTTTGGTCTCTGCAACATTGCATTAAAATGTAGTAACGGGCAATCAAAAGATTGTATCTGCATCAAATTGGTAGGATTAAAAACATCAGATTGGCAATCAAAAAATAAACCCTCAATGAACCCAAGATTACAAAAAATGTAGACGCTACCAGTATAGGAAAATGGCCCATTTTTTTGACAAAGTTTGTAATTTTTTTCACCACTTAAATAAAAAAGAACTTAGACATGTTTGGTGTCTATGAACTCATAATGACCTGGAGAATCAAATGGCAGGACAGTTTTTGCACTTAGTGAACATAATAAAAAAGCAAAACAAAAAACATTGTCTAATTGCACTTTTTTCGCAATTTCATCGCACTTGGAATTGTTTTCTCTTTTTCCAGTACACGATATGTTAAAACCAATGGTGTCTTTCAAAAGTCCAACTCATCCCACAAAAACAAGCCCTCACATGGCCATATTCACTGAAAAAATAAAAAAGTTATTGCTCTGGAAAGAAGGGGAGTAAAAAATAAAAACTCAAAAACGAAAATACCTTCAGTCATGAAGGGGTTAATAAGCACATTATTCAATTTGATTTGCTGTTGTATTGCAAGAATTAGCTAAAAAATACCAGTGAACATGCAGTTTAAAATAAAAATGTTAAGTATTTGCTATTAAACTATGTTGAAAAAATATCTCAATTTGTGTTTTGCTGAGTGATGACATTGGATTTTTTATCTACATTACATAACTGCATTGATCTGAGCTTAGTGTCAGCCTTCTAAATTATCTATGCAATACACCTTAGGTCACAGCAGTTCATTTTATTGAAGTGCAAATTATCTGGATAATGCTTTGCTCAAATTCATGGTAATATTGATGAAAAATATGTAATGTCTTGGATATCTATCTGTAAACATATTTCACACAAAAAGAAATTAAGTATCTAATTTATATGTAATAAAGATATAACTTAAAGTCTGTCCACATAAAAAACAGTTGAAACCATGAACAGGAGCTTGGCACATCAGTGGTGTGGCCAGAAATTTAAGTGCATCTTTCCATGTACTTATTTTCACTCTATCGCCACCCTCCTCTGGAAAACAAGTAGGTGGGAAGGTGCACTTGTAAACTGGCCTGCGGCGCTAGTCCTGTGAGAGCCTATTCCACTTCAGGGCCAGCTATTGGAAATTTAGTGCTGTTGGTGGGTATGTGTGACGTTGTACCTGGATTTGCTGCTTCCATCGTCTTTTCCTATACACTTAAGGCACTGTCACATTTAGCTATCGCACTAGCGATCACGACAATGACACGAGCTGGCGAGATCGCTAGTGCAATACTATGTGGTCGCTAGTTAGCTTCCAAACACAAAGATCTCATTAGAGATCAGCGATCTGTATAACGACCTCTGCGGTCGTTGGGAAAACCTAGTCCCGCCTGCAATGCTGGTAAAGTCGTTCATAAAGGGTGTCACACTCAGCGATTCAGGCTCACCAGCGGGACACCAACGACCAAAAAACGGCTCAGAACGTTCATAAGTGATCAGCGACATCTCAGCGGGGGCCACATCGCTGCTACATATCACACACAGCTGCGTCGCTAACGAGATCGCTACTGCATCATAAAATCGGTGACTCTTTAGCGATCTCGTTAGCAATCTCGCTTAGTGTGACAGTACCTTTAGTGCATTCTCACTCCCTTTTACCTTTTCAATCAATGAGCCTGACCAGTCCTTAAAAACAATGACCATTTAATACATGGCCAAGCTGGTGAACAGGGGATAACAGGTTATATATTCTCCTTCTCCATCCTTCACACAATACACCATCTCTGTTCCCAGGGTTCCAGTTTGCATTTTGTTCTCGGCAAGAGGTACCTCAGGGAGTATGGGGAGAAGTTGGAATTGACTGTGTTTTCTTAAGGGTAGGGCCATACTCATCCAAATGTAACGCTATGATCCCAGTACCCTGAGTCTTTGCCTATATCATACCCAGGGACAGCTCATTGAGACAATGCTCTCTGTTTAGTACTCACAGCAGGGAGAAACCTGTTCCTAAGGTCCCACTTTTCCGCTGAACCATACGTTTCCAGTCTTATAAATTTTCCTTTTCTACAGGGGTCCCCAGTTGACTATGATGTTCTGCCACCTTTGTAACTAGCTTCTTTCCATGCTCAGCCTTGTAGTTACACAACTGATGAACCTGTCCTCTCTTTGTCACCTCCTCTCCCACACACAGCTTACTCAACACTATATAAGTACTCACTATATCCCTATAACCTTCCCACTTTCTCCCCTATAGGGTCACCCTCCAACATTCCCTTGGGATGGCTTTGCTGTTAACCTTACAGGAGCCTGACACACACAGACGAGCCATAGGAATAAAATACTTTTCTTTATAACATAGGCAGAAATACAATAACACACAAAATAACCTTGCCTTATCATGCCTTAACGTCTTCTTCAGGAGGCCTGGACTCATGTCCACCCTATTACACACTGAACTGTTTGGCCATGCCAAGAGTGCACTGAGGGCCTGTGCTTGGTTTTAACAGTAATTCTGTGCTGATAGACTCCCTTTAAAATAAATTCTCATTCTCTCACAACAAATGTTTTCACATTGATATTTGCAACTGGCGTCAGTAGATACATTAGGTTGGTTTGATTATTGAGAAGAGCACACAGCTTGATAGAAGTGCCTCGGCATCAAGTCGTCATTTTATGATTTCTATTTCCCATAACAAGTTACGAATTTAAGGGTGAGGTAAGCCTTAATATTGTGAAGAATATCACTTTAGGACTAAGGGGTTTAGTGGGCTAAAAACAAATATAGGGTGAAAGGTTATTAAACCTGTCAAAATAATGCAAAATGTATTTTTAATTAAATTTTACAGCTTGAAAGGGAACTTGTATTTAGGATTTCATCCTTAATCTATTTATTTGTACTAGATAGCTTTTTCAAAGGCTAGCTAAATCTTTACCTGAGAAACTAGCACTTGATTGGAGATGAAAATGAAGCTGAAATGCTTTTGGCACATGGAAACTCTACCCAAGTCACTGTCACTACTACCCTACTCCCTGCCCAGCGCCGATTCCTCATACTTGATTGCCTGCTTCTTTGCTTGAGGTCACACAGCAAAGGAGCTGTCAGACAAGCAGGAGGAGGCAATGCTGGGTGAGGAAAAGACTGGGATAGACAGAGGCTTATCTTTATGATCCTTCCCATGAGAGGATAGCACACAGTGTAATAATACAGCACAGCCTAAAGACACCCTTACAGGTAATCACTTTTGATAATTTTGATAGTTAAATAATTATCAAGGAGCTCATAGCTCTTATTTTTCAACTAAAGTTGAATTTATTTAGTTGTACCAACACAGTACATACAGTACATTGAAAATAGATGGCAGATATTAGTAGCAGATTCAAAATTCGAGAGGATCAATCTACAGAGGATAGACTTAGATTTCAGTTTCTTGAAATTCACAGGTCCCTGTGAATTTGTACAATCTGGCATTTGATTAGCAATAATTGACAAAAAAAATGCTTAGGGCCATTTCACGGACTGTTGAAAACGCACAGCGCGGACTGTCACAGCACATGGTCTAGCACAGTTACTCAGGAGAGTTAGCACAGACAGCAAAAAATACAAATTCTAGCCAAGCTGGATAGGGATAGGAGGTCAGAGTGCATAGCTCATTCCATATGCGGGTGGAAAAGGTCTAATCTGATTATGGGGTGCTACTGCAGTGCAAAAAACACACATTTAAAATGGGAGTGGTATTCTCAGTCTATAAATTTAAAAACAAAATTTCAAATGATATAGAGGGGGTGCTGTACCTGCTGGGTCACTCAATGTGACTGAGCTGATTGGTCTGTGATATGTGTAATAACAGCCCTTAATAACAGCCATTTATTTAATTGTTCACACACTGAAAACAAGGAGGGCATTTTAATACCCATATGTCCCAACTTTGCTGCTAAATTAGAATCCTGAAAGCAATACTTGGTGTCACAGTGTGCTTTTTGGCCTGTGACACAGCCATAATTTATTTATTAATTTAGTTTTCTGTAAAGTTAATAGAAAAATATGCATAATACAGAAACTTAACCCTTTCACCCGAGATCCCAGGGGCTCAGCATGCTTTTCTATCCCTTGAAATTCAATTACGCTGGCAACAGGTGCAACAGTGGTGCCGGTCCTTCTACCTTGTGCAACCCTTTCACTACCTTGCGATTTTCCATATTTGCACATTCAATTTTTGCTCCCATTTTTCCCAGAGCCATATTTTTTCAATTTTTCTGGCAATATAGCCATTTGAGGGCTTTTTTGTTTGCAGTACGAGTTTTACTTTTGAGTGACACTATTGATTTTACCATATAGTGTACTGGAAAATGGTAAAAAAAAATCCAAGTGCAGTGAAATTGCAAAAAAAAGTGCAATTAAATAATTGTTTTTTTTTTGTTTTACGCTTAACATGTTCACTAAATGCTAAAACTGACTTCTCAATTTGATTCCCCAGGTCAGTACAAGTGTGCAGATACGTAACATGTATATATTCTTTTTATGTAAGTGGTGAAAAAAAAACAGAAATTTATATGAAAAAAAGATTTTGCTTTTGTCTCCATTTTCCAAGACCTGTAGCATTTCCATTTTTCAGTACCTGAGGCCAGGTGATGGCTTATTTTTTGCGTCCTGAGCTGACGTTTTTATCGATATTATTTTGGGGTACATGCAATGTTTTGATTGCCCGTTATTGCATTTTATTGCAATGTTGTGGTGGCCAAAGACCTAATTTTGACTTTTCAGTTTTTTTCTTGTTATGACAATTACCTTTCTGATTAATTCACTTTATGTTTTGATAGATCGGACATGGGGCAATGACTTGAACTTCTGTGATTTCTTATTTTTTTTATTTATTTTTTATTTTTTTACTGGCTTTAATAATCACCTTAGAGACTTGAAGCTGTAATCATCCTATCACCTCTGCTTCACATAGTGGTGCTTCAGGGGCACCGATGGGCATCACGCCATTTATGATGCACTTCCTGCCGGCATGTGTTAAATGACGCTGTCAGTGATTGCCAGGGGCATCTAACTTATTGAAGCCACGGTTGGATCTCGGATCCACCAGCGGCTGTTAGAGGCACATGACAGCTGATCAAATCAGGAAAAATGCAGGCTCTTCAAATGCCAGAGCTCTCATCAAAAGCAGGGACATGCACTTGGATGTACCTAGGTGTTGAAGGTCGTGAAGGGGCTAAACACAATTGTCTACTTCAAAAAGTGTCCTGTTAAAAAAAGGCTTTTTTTGCACACTTCATTGTTGTATGCCACCGAATGCAATTGTCTGTCACACATTTTCACTAGTCTTTCTTGTCCCATATTTTTTTGTAAAAGCCTAGGGGTGTTGTTTTATAACCTTTTAACCCCTTTGCGACATATGCTGTATATTCACATCATGTGCCGCGTCTCCAACTTTAATGCGACCTATGGTGCTGAGCCGGCATCTTTCAATGAAAACAAACTGAGGGCACTACTATAAATGAAAGTAAATGGGATCACTAATCACACACTATAACAAGCAGGCAAAGAGAAAAGGTATTGTGCAAAAGACAATAATCACCATTAATAAAAAAAATTATGTTTATTTAAATTATTGAAATACGATTAAACACGCAAGACAAGAAGTACAATTAAAAGCAATTAAAAAAGCCAAATAGGTTTAAGGAAAGAAAACAGCTGGAGGGCCGTGTGAGAACCCACCAGAATCCTCCACTATGTGCAACGGGGTGCGCTAGAGTAAAGCGCACTATGGAAAAGCCATATATACAGTACAGTTCAGGATATCCCAACCTCAATAATACAAAATAAAGAAAAACATCCTCAACCATTAACCATTAAAGCCCTTTAGGAAATACAGTCAGGGCCAGAAATATTTGGACAGTGACACAATTTTCGCGAGTTGGGCTCTGCATGCCACCACATTGGATTTGAAATGAAACCTCTACAACAGAATTCAAGTGCAGATTGTAACGTTTAATTTGAAGGGTTGAACAAAAATATGTGTTAGAAAATGTAGGAATTGTACACATTTCTTTACAAACACTCCACATTTTAGGAGGTCAAAAGTAATTGGACAAATAAACATAACCCAAACAAAATATTTTTATTTTCAATATTTTGTGGCGAATCCTTTGGAGGCAATCACTGCCTTAAGTCTGGAACCCATGGACATCACCAAACGCTGGGTTTCCTCCTTCTTAATGCTTTGCCAGGCCTTTACAGCCGCAGCCTTCAGGTCTTGCTTGTTTGTGGGTCTTTCCCTCTTAAGTCTGGATTTGAGCAAGTGAAATGCATGCTCAATTGGGTTAAGATCTGGTGATTGACTTGGCCATTGAAGAATGTTCCACTTTTTTGCACTCATGAACTCCTGTGTAGCTTTGGCTGTATGCTTGGGGTCATTATCCATCTGTACTATGAAGCGCCGTCCAATCAAGTTTGCAGCATTTGGCTGAATCTGGGCTGAAAGTATATCCCGATACACTTCAGAATTCATCCGGCTACTCTTGTCTGCTGTTATGTCATCAATAAACACAAGTGACCCAGTGCCATTGAAAGCCATGCATGCCCATGCCATCACGTTGCCTCCACCATGTTTTACAGAGGATGTGGTGTGCCTTGGATCATGTACCGTTCCCTTTCTTCTCCAAACTTTTGGCTTCCCATCATTCTGGTACAGGTTGATCTTTGTCTCATCTGTCCATAGAATACTTTTCCAGAACTGAGCTGGCTTCTGGAGGTGTTTTTCAGCAAATTTAACTCTGGCCTGTCTATTTTTGGAATTGATTAATGGTTTGCATCTAGATGTGAACCCTTTGTATTTACTTTCATGGAGTCTTCTCTTTACTGTTGACTTAGAGACAGATACACCTACTTCACTGAGAGTGTTCTGGACTTCAGTTGATGTTGTGAACGGGTTCTTCTTCACCAAAGAAAGTATGCGGCGATCATCCACCACTGTTGTCTTCCGTGGGCTCCCAGGTCTTTTTGGATTGATGAGTTCACCAGTGCTTTCTTTCTTTCTCAGGATGTACCAAATTGTAGATTTTGCCACTTCTAATGTTGTAGCAATTTCTTGGATGGGTTTTTTTCTGTTCTTGCAGCTTAAGGATGGCTTGTTTCACCTGCATGGAGAGCTCCTGTGACCGCATGTTTCCTTCACAGCAAAACCTTCCAAATGCAAACACCACACCTCAAATCAACTCCGGCCCTTTCATCTGCTTAATTGAGAATGACATAACAAAGGGATTGCCCACACCTGTCCATGAAATAGCCTTGGAGTCATTTGTCCAATTACTTTTGGTCCCTTTAAAAACAGGGTGGCACATGTTAAGGAGCTGAAACTCCTAACCCCTTCATCCAATTTTAATGTGGATACCCTCAAATGAAAGCTGAAAGTCTGGACTTCAACTGCATCTGAATTGTTTTGTTTCAAATTCATTGTGGTAATGTCTAGAACCAAAATTAGATAAATGTTGTCTCTGTCCAAATATATATGGACCTAACTGTATAATGATTCCTATAAATAAATAGGGGAAAAGAGGATAAAGAGCTATCCCTAAAATAAGGGATGCAATAAACACAGATGGAAAGGCGAAAAAAAGGAGAGAGCAGGTAAATGAGATTGTGTAAAACCTATTGGTAGAGCAGGTAAATGAAACTGTATAAAACCTGTTGATAGGAATATTTGGGAAAAAGTCATCCGGTCACGTCATAGTAAGTTGAGAGAGAAGAGCCCCACGCATATCGCCACTCAGTGTGGCTTCCTCACTTTCTCCTGAGGAAAATTTTATTTTATTTTAGGGATAGCTCTTTATCCTTTTTCCCCTATTTATTTATAGGAATCATTACATTCCCTAAAGGGCTTTAATGGTTGAGAATGTTTTTCTTTATTTTGTATTATTGAGCTTTAGAAATCCTTAAATGTACAGTATTTATTTTACTAATTTATATAGCAACATTAATTCCACAGCACTTTACAGACATTATTGGCACTGTCCCCGATGGGGCACACAATGTAAATTCCCTATCAGTATGTCTTTGGAATGTGGAAGGAAACCGGAGTACCAGGAGAAAACCCATGCAAACATGGGCAGAACATACAAACTCCTTGCAGATGTTGTCCTTGGTGGGATTTCAACACAGGACCCCATTGCTGCAAGGCTGCAGTGCTAACCAATGAGTCACCGTGCCACCCTACTATATAGGTGGTTTTCCATAGTGCGCTTTACTTTAGCGCATCCCAGTGCACATAATGGAAGAGTCTGGTGGCTTCTCACATTGCCCTCCAGATGTTTCAGCTGCCTTTGATTTAGCCTGTCTCATCCATTTCCTTTCAAGCCAGGACTTGCGTTGTTCACTTGTCTCTGCTGTTTGAGACAGTTATTCTTTCTTTGCTTTTGTATTAACTTGCCAAATATATGTTTTTTTGGGCAGCATTTTAAAAACAGTTCTTAATTTCAGTATCAGTATCTTAATATCAGGTTGCCCTACCTTAGCGACTATATGGTTGCGACTGGACGTTGTCACTTTTAATTCTTTAAGACCCTTTGGGGTCATGTCATATATACTGTAGTAATGCTGCTGCCAAGGCTACCATTGCTGGCTCTACACTGCCAGACTTCTCATTGCATGCCCCATCCTATTTTTCGACCATACCACTTTTGCCACCACTGCTGCCACTGCTATCCTGTTCTTGCTCCCTAAAAAAAAGGAATACAGTTTGGATAGCTTAATAAAAAGTCTTTGTGATTGCTTAATCATTTTGACAATAGGAACACCTATTGCAGGCTCCCAAAAAAGGAATAATAATTTTACTCTGGGGCCGGGTTCATACTTGCAAGTGCAATGCGAGAAACTCGCTCGACTCTCTCGCCTCAATACCCGGCACTGCCGCCGGCACTCAGACCGGAGCGTTCAGTTGCATAGAAATATATGCATCCGCACGCTCCGCTCCCGAGTGCCGGCGGCAGTACCGTGTATTGAGGCGAGAGAGTTGCGTGAGTTTCTAGCATTGCACTTACAAGTGTGACCACAGCCTAAGTTGAGAAGTCGTTTCTTTTTCATTTTAAAAACTGTACATCTATTTTTGTTCCCTTAAAAAAAGGAACAACAAGGCAGGCATCTGCACTGAAAAGGAGACAAGTTTTGGACCGTTTTTATAAGTTAGGTAGTCTAATAAGTCACTTTTTTACCTAGCTAAGTAGGTTGACTTCAAGTGGACATATTTAAAGGCACTGCCACACTTAGCGATCGCACTAGCGATCACGACAACGACTTAACCTGGCGAGATCGCTAGTACGATCGCTATGTGATCGCTAGTTAGATTCCAAACACAACTAATCAGCGATCTGTGATTCCAAACACAACTCATCAGCGATCTGTATAACGACCTCTGCGGTCATTGGGAAAAACGAGTCCCACCTGCGACGCTGGTGAAGTCGTTCGTAAAGGGTGTCACACTCAGCGATTCAGGCTCACCAGCGGTACACCAATGACCAAAAAACGGCTCAGAACGTTCATGAACGATCAGCGACATCTCAGCAGGTGCCACATCGCCGCTACATGTCACACACAGCTGCGTCGCTAACGAGATCGCTACTGCGTCATAAATGGTGACGCAGTAGCGATCTCGATAGCGATCTCGCTAGCGATCTCGCTTAAGGGTATGCCACACTAAGCAATATCGCTAACGGGATCGCTAAAAAACGTCACTATTTAGCGATCCCGTTAGCGATGTTGCTGTGTGTGGCAGCTTCCGGCGACGAGCTTCCTGCTGGGATCTCGCTCGTCGCTGGAATCGTGCCGGACCCTATTCTCGTCGCTGGCGCTCCCGCTGGGTGAGTATACATCGCTGTGTGGCACCTTTTCTTAGCGATTTAGCGGTACTTTTGTACCGCTAAATCGCTAAGAAGATCGCTAACGGCGATAGCGTCGTTAGCAATATCGCTAAATGTGGCATACATTTAGCGATATTAAAACGATCCCGCTAGCGATCTCATTAGTATGCGCCGCTAACGAGATCGTTAGCGGGAGCGTTTAGTGTGGCAGTACCTTTAGTGTGGCATACCCTTATCACTGTAATTGTATTAAAGAGCTCAAAATAGTACAGTCCTATGAGACAATAGAGTGTTACACAAATATTTAACAGGTAATCATAGGCTTTCACTGCATTGCAATTAATGGCAAATGTATTTACTGCACATTAAATTTCTGGGGAAAATACAGTGAAGCGGGTTAATTCTTATTTAAACGATGAGTCCAGCTCTAGTTACCATCATCCAGAACATGAAAAATGCTATTTATTATCTTCTATTCTATTTCCTTATCCTATTTTCTATTTTCTTTTCCTCGCCTATTTTAAGTAAAAAAATTGTCAGAAGATATGTTAAAGAGCCAATTCTCCACTTAAATAAAGAGCTTTTGACCTTTTTTTCTTTAATTCCCATTCAGTTAATTGATATTTAGCTGAACTGAATAGATTTTTTCACTATTCAATTTTTGCAGGATTACTTTTAGAGCCCGTAAAGGTTAAAAAAATAAACATTACCTTTGCCTAGGCCTTTACCTGCCCCACTATTGTCAGGACTGTGAAGATGGAAGATTGGACAGGAGATAGCTAGACGCTTTGGATTGACTTTTCTCACCAAAGAAAAAAAGCAACCATACTTGATCTCAATACCGTAGTATGCAGCAAGGGTCTATGATATAAGGTTTGGCCCTGTAGTGTTGGTGTGGAATGGAGGTGTTTGGCCTTGTAGGCTGCACTTATAGACTAGTGGGCAGCTTATCTAAAAGTATGTCCAATAGGCTGTAAGCTGGCATGATGCATTACATGTACCTGAGTGACTAGCACCTTGTACAAGTCTTATCTTTGTGCATTAATACTAAGCTATCACCTCTACATGGATAGTAGGTGAGAGACTGGTTGATTATCAGTATTTTGAACAAGTTCTTCCCCTTCCTTTTATCATAAGGATCTGCTGTATCCTGTAGTGCATTAGTATTGTGAACTGGAATCAGTATGGCTGCTTTTTACGGTGTTTTTTTATGTATTTTCAGTGAATTTATATGAATTTTAGACTAAGGACTTGGAAGACAATCAGGGTCTTGATGCAGGTTACAAGCTTGCATATTGTGGCTAAAATAGCACCTAATACCTCATTATTCTTTTTCTTTTTTACAGGATGCAACCAGACCCTGTGTTGGTGGGGAAAATTGGTGTGTTTGTCCATGTGAAGTGCACTTATAGAGTGCTGGGCAGAGTACTGGTGTGACCAATAGACTGTAAGCCAACATGGTGGCCTACATGTATCTGTGTGATTGGCACATTATACAAGCCTTATATGTGTGTATGTGTAATACTAATATTATAAGGTATGGCTTTTTTTTTCTGTGATGGTTTTGGATTTATGTCCTTTTCAATTAATGAACTTTTTCTTCAATAAAAGGATTTGGTGATATAATAAAATGAAATACATTATTTAAGAGATATGAGCCTTCCTAGTGAAAAAGTCTATTAAAGTGTTATGGAAATAAACTGCACAGTCACACTAATCTTTTATGATAGATTAGTATTAGTGAATGAGTTACCATGCAGTTTGTTTGAGATATAGTATCAGTCCTTCTGTATGCTTAGTGTGCAGCATAATGTTTTATTTGTGAATGGATGTTAAGTAATTCATTGTAGAAAATTCTACAAGATAATTCATTATCTTCTTATCTATACATCTTTCATAACAGCTTTTTCCTTTTGAATGAATGTGCAAATTACCTCTGTGCGATCTGACAGCGCCAGTCTAATAACATGAGTGAAAATGATGTGTTCTTTTTATATTAGACCTGAAAGCTTCACACTATTAGTTGTTCAAATTATCTGTGTGACCTATACTACATAAGCCCAATTCACACAATTAGATGTGAATATCCAGTTTCATACCCCGCATTTTTCCTGCAATGATCTGTAGAATTACATTGTTGTGCTGTTGATGTGTAATCGTAATAATTAAAAACGTCATCGCTATTGAAATACCTTTATGTCTTTATTTTGTTTCCAATTTCTTCCATTTGTTTTTGCCTTTTTCCATTAGATTTGATCTTGTTAATGTGTGACTGTGTGTATCTATCACTAGATATCTGTTAAGTTTTAGGCAGCATGTTGAATTTCTCTAATTTAATTGATGTTCTGGAGATAAAAACACTAGCTTCTACAATGTAGAAACAATTCTCTACCAGAAAGTACTGAGAACATAAGTTTAGTACATTCCAAGGAGTATTGCTACAAAATGTGGCAGTGGAAGTGGCAGCCACATCTGGTCCCTGGTGCCTATGGGGGGACAAAAGCATAAGTAGACATCAGAATGAAAAATGGCACTTACTATAGGTGGCAGGTGCAGACACAGGCAGAAGAGGGTCCTTGTTATGTTTAGGTAGCTGAGGAGAAAAAGCAAAAACAGTAATACACCAGAGAGGCTGGAACCTATTGGATTGCAGTAACTTGAACTAACCACACAACTAGAGGTAGCCGTGGAGCGTTCCTACGTTGATCCTAGACGCCTCGTCACAGCCTGAGAGATAACTACACCTAAAGGCAGAAAGAGGAAAGCTATCTGCCCTTGAGCAGATCCCCAAAGAAAATAGGAAGCCCCCAAACATGTAATGGCGGTTAGACAAGAAGAAGCACGGACACAGACAGAAAATAGAATGAGCAAATGCTGGGGCCCAATCTGTCTAGACAGAAAAGTACAGGAAAGGATTCTCACTGCAATCCAAAAAAAACCCTAAAAAATATCAACTCTTCTGATTGCAAAAACACCTGATATCACACGATCTCTACCACCTAAATCAGATCTCTGGTGTAACAAAACTAAGCCGCAGCCACTGAAAAAACAGGAAAAAGCAAATGAACAAATAACAGTGGCTTCAGATAAACTGAGAGGAGCACAGGCCCCCAGGTGGGGACCTGGCTGACCTCCACAGAATTGCAGGGAACCATGCAAAAAGCAAGCACAAAAACAAAAGCAGAAAATATCTTATCTGAAAGCAGAAGATGCAGGCAAGACTCAGCAAACTTCCAAATGAACCAGAAAGAACAATTGATCACCAGCGACCATCATGGGAGGGAACCTCCCTTATATCAGTCCAGTCCGTGATCCCAGATTGCCATTCCTCGCTGTGAGGTTCAGTACTGTTTGCAACCACCAGAGGGAGCCTCTGCTCAGAAACCATCTCCAGCACATTCATAACAGGTCCTGATGCAAAAACATTATATGGTTCCTTTGCAGTCCAATCGTTAATCATAATACACAATTCCACCTACTTGGAGGTGGACGTCGATCCGTTTACCTTTTGGGCCCCTGGGTGAATGCACATGTTGCAACAATGGTACGTACGACCCTGATAGGTGGGGTGGTATTACAGAATTTGCATTAGGACCGTAGAGCTAGAAATTATGCCTCTACTATAATCTGCACTTTGTATGTAAGACTTTTTTATGAAGTTTTTCTTATCACATAATATTTCCCAGTACTATTTTCCTCGCTCTTATGTGTGTCTATTCACCAAGTGATTGGGTCAATTTGTTCAATTTCACCAAAAAAAAATCAACATTAGACGTCGTGAAACAACTGCAATTTATTCTTTTTAGCCAGAATTCTTTCATGAAATATTAAAGGTTTTTCTAGCCGCACTAGTTCTGCAAACATATATAATCCAACAATGTATTATCTCTTGCTTGCACTTTGTCAGTTTCTACTGCTTTTAGTTTGTTCCTGCCTGTGAACCTATTACATATCTGTCAGATATTACAGATATTAAGTGCAACTTGTAAACTATAAGTAATGAATTCATGGAGCAGATTTCCAGCAGAGGCGGTAGACATTAATATATACTATAACATTAAATGAATCAGAGATGGCAATAAATATTAAAGAAGTTTCTGGTTGAAGTGTGAACTGTATCTAGTCATATTTAATAGGGCAAAGCGTATGCAGTAGAGATGAACTCATTCAGCAATTGTCAAGTATGTACAAGTGTGTCCTTATACATCCGGCTGTGTGCGCTGCGTGAGCGTTGCAGCTGGGAGCAGCTCAGTCATCCACATGACCAGATTCTATTGCAAGATATCTATGGTAGGTTGTAAAAGTGAAAATGATATATTGCAACACAATGATAAGACAAATTAAACCACTATCTTAAAACACAGCCCAGGGCAGGGGAATCTCGTCTTCTGATATTATACCTGCATTTGTATGGACCCCATGTTTATGTTGCTGAACTGGGAGAACAAAAAGGATGGTCTTTGTACTCTTTAGCCTGAAATGAAATGAAAAGCCGTCATGCAGTGGTCTCTCTGCCTGCTGCCTCTTCTTATGCTTAAGGATCTATCACACACAAGAGAGAACTAAACAAATTGTCCTTGTATCCCTAGGGAAAAACTAGCCTTGTGATCTACAGTAAATCCCTCTATCTCTTTGTGCACTGGAATAACCAGCTGTAATAGGTTGATGATAGTAATGTTACTTAAATCTTACATTACTCTTGGGACTGTGCATGAAGCAGAACATGAAAAATACACTGCAATGATTTCCACCTACTTATAATCTTACCATTAAACTCAATTAATAAAAAATGTAAAAATCCCATAGAACACCGATTTTTTGGAACCCGCTCATGCACACAGCACCAGATATATTCCTTGTGGTGTCCATACGTAATATAAACGTTCCTGGAAACATCAAATAGATTTATCAATCAGCCAGATTATGATGGAGTCTCTCCAGCAATGGTGTCCCTCATCATGCATGAAAAATGTACATTTTTCACTTCAAGATTCAGAAATAAACTACTGCAGTCGTTCCGGTAATGGAGCACTGAAGGCGATAAAAGCTGAAGGATGCAGTCTGGTATTTAAAATAAATGTTGGTTAATGGGAGCCATTTAAGAATAGAGTATACAAACATACATAGTTTTAATATACAGTAAAGAAATCCAGTAATAGGAAAATGTGGTGGGTAGTATCATTTTCAGTTGCTTCCTGTAACCTTTAGCACTACCACTAGCCATGACGGTTGCTTTTAAATGTCATTAGAAAAGGTTACATGTAATATGACAGCTGTATATTGCAAAACATATCATACGGCATGGATTGGAAGCAGTGACGAATCGCGGAAGAAACGTATACATAGTAATGTATAGTATATTACAAATTCACAATGTGATGAAATGCTAGAGTTGTCAATGTCACATTTATCTTTCAAGCTCGGAGCTCATGTCCTCTGAGATGTTTGTTTTATCTGTTATGTTAGCTCATTTAAATAAATTAACATGTTTTGATACAAACTAAATGCGGAGATATAATAGTAGTTGCTATGATTATGGCATTACTGAAAAATGTCACTGCTGATGTTTTGGCATTTTTGCTTTTGGCTCTTTACAGCTAGTAAATTACAGGTGCAGCTTGAAAACACAAGTAAATGATTGCAGCCATCTTCTTAATTTGTATCTATGGCATTTGATGGTCTTGCCTAAATTTAGTCCTGATTATTCTGTTTGTCTAGTTGTCAGGCTGTGAAAATTGTCCTTTGCCTTGCCAGTCCTATAGTGTAACTAAGACTGTTCAATCTGCATGTTCTGTGCTATTTTATTTAAATATGTTACGTTTTGTTATGTTAGGCTAAAGTGGTGCTTTCCTCTCTGTTTGGTGGGGTTTGTGCCATGTTGCAGGGGGCTATTGTTATCAGACCCTCTGTTAGAGAGGGTCCTAATTGTGACACGATGCAACAGATATCTAGCTCAGCGCCATTGCATTGGGTTCTTAAGGGGTGTTTTTATTCTGATGTAACACCATGACAAACGAGAGATTACATCAGGAAGGTACTGTGTCATTGTGTAGCCCTGGTATACAGGCACACATGTTCAAGGAGGATGCGTGAACAGGTAAAGGTGTAATGCTTGATATGCATTCACTCAATTGCACCCTAGACACACCCACAGGGTATATAGGGAGGTGACGTCAGTGTAGTCAGTGTTCAGTCAGCCAGTCGTTCAGTCAGTTTCCTGTCGTCAGACAGTGAGGAAGTCTGTCTAGTCGAGTTTCAGTGAGACAGTGCTTAAGTGGAGGCTAGTACGGATATCTGGATATTATCCTAGCCTAGTCAGCGCTATATTGAGAGCAGGAGCAGAGCGAAAGGCACAGTGGAAGGATTATAGAAGTGCATTAAACATTGAATTGTCCGCACTAATCACCGGTCACTGGGGACCGAAGTGTTGCATTGCTTCAAGCAGAGTGACAGAAAAACCAGAGGTTGCTGGACTTCAAGTAGCAGGAACAAGCCCTCCGTGTCAGTACGTAATTGGAGTCAGGAGAATAAGGCCTTTGAGTTCTGCAGGACAAAAGCAAGGACTTAGTTCCACCACTGGAAAGGCTCCATCACTATACCGACCGGGCCATATAGCTATAGATATAGCTGGAATACTAGAGTTAGCTGAGTTTTATGCCAGTTGGACTCATCATATTGAAAGTTAAGGAGGCCTCTAACCTGCTCGGCCGTTACCTCGAAGCACATCCTCCATCTACCCCAACAGCTCCCGGGACCTGCCTGAACAACTTGAAAGTAAAAGGTATGGAAAAGAAGCTGCATTGACTGAGACTGTGTTATTTCATCTGCACACCATATCACCCCACACCATAGACTCAGAGGGACAAGTCCCACCTGTAGGGGACCCAACAACCAGCTGCTTCACCATCCCCTCAGAGTACTATCCCGCAGCGCTGGTCTACAGTGACCAGAAACTACAGGTGGCGTCAGGAACTGATACTTATTCTACATCCCCTGTAAATATCCCCTTAACGCCTGACCGCCAGGGACACGGACCGAGCCACCGCTGCCAGTGACAAATCCCATAGACTTCCATGGGCTCGGCTCCGAGTACCCCATATCCCTGGTAACCCACAATTGTGGTGCGGGTCACACATCATCAGTTCCAGCAAGTCATTGCAAGCCTGACTACAAAGGAGATAGAGATACTGTACCGGGGTCTCAAATAAGCAGGTAGAAGGGTTCTATGAGTCTGTGAGTTAGGATGACTGATTTTGGAGGTGGGTGGAAAAGAGAATTTTCCAGTATTTTAAAGCACCACTCCAGCATTTGTTTTTTTTTTTTTTTTTTTTTTTGCAGCACTGGTGTGCTACTATTGTAAAGCCCCTGCTCTTAGTAATCTTCAGCTTTTATCAGCGCCGCTCTGGTCGGTGTACAGCAGTTTATGATCTGCTGGATGACTCCAGTGTTTTGCTGGACTGAGCCAGATTTTACTTTTCAATTCATGTCTATGAGGGACTTGTTCTGGCTCTCATAGACTTGCATTGTAAGCTTGTGTCCATTACCTCTGACTTCCAGTCAGTCAGAAGATATGCTACAGCAGTGTGTGGCATTGTGATGCATATCCTGAGTATTCGCTTCTTCCTGTAACTCTGTGCACACTGCAATCTGTCTGACTGATGAAGGTCATTGTAGGACCAAAACATTTCTTTATTTTTGGATTGTCTTCACAAAATAAAATTATCTGCTGACAATATTTACCTGAGTGCCAAATTTTCCACAAGATTTACACGAGATAGGATCCTACTGGGCACCATCCACAGGAGTGCCGTAATTACCATTTTAGTCTGAAGTTATTGTCACAAGATGGCTACAAGGAACCGGAGGGGCCAGGAAAAGCTGAAGATGGTGGTTGATGATTATAATACTAGGTGCAGGTAACATGGATTAGTAGCACCACTCCAGTACTGCAATATAAAAACATGATGGAATGGTGATCAAGTGAATGAAGCTTACTGATACTATGCCCTATGAACTATTCCTGAGAATCAATGTTTTGCTTTTTGAAAACTATAGTATCTAAAGGAGAAAGCACTAATACAGAGCTCATTGCTGTTGCACTATTTCAGCTAAATGCCTTTTAACCCCTTAGTGACAGAGCCAATTTGGTACTTAATGACCAGGCCAATTTTTACAATTCTAACCACTGTCACTTCATGAGGTTATAGCTCTGGAACGCTTCAACAGATCCCACTAATTCTGAGTTTGTTTTTTCGTGACAAATTGTACTTCATGTTACTGGTAAAATATCTTCGATATGACTTACGTTTAATTATGAAAAAAATGGAAATTTGGCAAAAAATATTGAAAATTTACCAATTTTCAAATTATATTTTTTGTGCCCTTAAATCAGAGAGTCATATCGCACAAAATAGTTAATAAATAGCATTTCCTACATGTCTACTTTAGACATAATTTTTTTTGTTAGAACGTTATAAGGGTTAAATTTGACCAGCGATTTCTCATTTTTCCAACAAAATTTACAAAGTCATTTCTTTTGGGGACCACCTCATATTTGAAGTGAGTTTGGGGAGTCAATATGTCAGAAAATACCCAAAAGTGACACCATTCTAAAAACTGCACCCCTCAAGGTGTGCAAAACCAAATTCAAGAAGTTTATTAACCCTTCAGATGCTTCACGAGAACTAAAGCAATGTGGAAGGAAAAAACGAACATTTTACTTTTTTCACAAAAAAATTAATTTGGAAACAAACTTTTTTATTGTCACAAGGGTATCAGGAGAAAATGGACCACAAAATTTGTTGTGCAATTTCTCCTGAGTATGCTAATACCCCATATGTGGGGGAAAGCCATTGTTTGGGCGCATGGCAGGGCTCAGACGAGAGGGAGCATTGTTTCATTTTTTGAACACAAAATTGGATGGAATCAATGGCGGGTGCCATGTCACATTTGTAGACCCCCTGATGTACCTAAACAGTGGAAACCCCCCAATTATAACTCCAACCCTAACACAGCCCTAACCCAAACCCCAACATACCCCTAACCCTAATCCCAACCCTAACCTTAACTCTAACCACAACATTAACCCCAACACCACCCTAACCCCAACACATCTCCAACCCAAACACAACCCTAACCCCAATCCTAGCCCCAACCCTAACCGTAGCCCAAACCTAACCCTAGCTCTAACCTTAGCCCAAACCCTAACTCAACCCTATCTCTAACCCTAGCCCCAACCCTAACCCTAGCCCAACCCTAACCCTAACTATAACTCCAACTACAACCCCAACCATAATCCTAACCCTAGCTCCAACCCTAACCCTAGCTATAACTCCAACTTAAATCCAAACCATAACCCTAACCCTAGTGGAAAAATGGAAAAAATAAATTTTTTAATTATTTTTACCTAACTAAGGGGGTGATAAAAGGGAGTTTGATTTAATAGTTTTTTTTTATTTTGATCACTGTGATAGGGTCTATCACAGTGATCAAAATGAACCAATAGAAGAAATTTCCTATTGTTGGCTGGTGCCATCCGGCAGATTTCAGCGGGTGTACTGCCCATGTGCCCTCCTTTTTTTTCCCGGAAGAAGAAGCCAAGGGCCGGGAGACACAGCCGGAGGGACTTGGGGACATTGCAGGTACCGGGGGGCTCGGAACCCTATTTCTCTCTCCCCTGATGTGCTAGATCATACTAGAGGAGAGAGAAATAAATAGGAAATCGGACTTCTTTTTTTTTTTGCGGTCGCTGTTATTCCATGAATAACGGTGATTGCAACACTGGGGTGGTAAAAGCCGTACCCTTAACTGCCGCCGTTAAAAGGCATATCGGCGGTCGTTAAGGCGTTAAAGGAAACCTGTCAGGTACAGATTTCTTGTATAAGTAAAAGCAGAGCATGTTGGAGGTGATAATGATCATGTAGATCACATGTGTGTCACAGGTAGTAGTCATCGATTAAAGGCAAAAACAATACTAAAATTGCACTGTGCCATGCTCATTTCTGGTCATTGGGACAGGGCGCAGAACAGAGCAGTCATGGCTGTTTTCCAATCCTGCCCACTTTTCAGTTGATTGACATCCAACTCAGTACATTCACAGGCTAAGGAGACATTCACATCCTCAGTATCCGGTCAGTATTTTACCTCAGTATTTGTAAGACAAAACCAGGAATGGGTGATAAATACAGAAGTGGTGATGCTTTCTATTATACTTTTCCTCTGATGTTTCCACTCCTGGTTTTAGCATACAAATACTGAGGTAAAAAACTGACCAAATACTGATAGTGTAACCGTAGCCTAAGCATTACATCAATTAACTGAAAAGGTGAAATGATTGATGAACAGCCATGACAGCTCTATGCTGCATGCTGCCCCGATGACTGGATAGGAGCATGGTACAGTGCAATTATAACATTGTTTTCTGCTTTCACCAATAACTGTTACCTGTAACAGACTCATGTTTTGGATACTAATTATCACCTCCAACATGCTCTGATATTGCTTACATAAGGACTCTGATTCTGACAGGTTACTTTTATGTATTGTGTTTCTCTTTGCATAATATCATTTATGTGCCTCATTGAAGTTGTAAATATAATTTCTTTAAGCCTTTTTGCAGAAATAGTAATGCTTGCTTGAGTTTTCCAACTGTCTGACCCACATTCCTTTACAAGCAACCACAGTTGTTGCTGTTGTACTCTGTGTCTATAGGCTTCTATATTGCATGCTTGTTGATAGCACAGGCGGCCCTGAATACATGACATACCACAGCATATCCAAAATTAAAGTGGTTGTCTGGCCTTAGGCTGTAAGTTTGCAGTCACTCAATGTAACTGCTGACTTTTGACCACTCATATTGCGCACTGTACATTGTGAGGATTCTCCGGTGCTGACTCTGGGAGCAGTGGATGTGTGACTGCAAGTATGCAATTTGCATAAATCACAATCACATGCTGACTAGACATGCATGGCCCCTTTTAATGCAAGTGCATAGAGCAGTGCTGGACAGGTCTAGTCGAAATGTGTCCAGAAGTATCCAAATCGCATACTAGTCACATGACCTCTCTCTCCTGTAACTAGCACTGGAAATTCCTCACAATGCACATGATGTGAGAATTCACAAATCTGCAGTAACATAGATTGACTGCAGGCTTGTAGCCTAAGGCTGGACAACCATTTTAATATTGTTCACCATGCAACTGGCTATCTTATGGCCCTGTTTCGTTCAGAGCAATAACAGGTCTTCCACAGATGTACTGGGATTAGTGATGATGCTCATTACCTGCTCGAGAATCAGTGTGCTCAATATGCGAGTAATTTTGAATGCTCGAGTCCCTGTCCCGCATGTTTGGCGCTTGTTAGACAGCCAATAAACATGTGGAGATTGCCTGCCAGTCAATGTAATGCCTTAGCCATCTTGGTTGCGGCATTTTTGTGATTGGCTGTCTGCACAGCTGTTGTGAATACTTTGGAGGCGACTTCTGAACTGGGGCTCCCTCAGGTGGTTGCTGAGAGTAATGAACTAATTACNCAGCCTATCCGGACGACACGTCCCTTGGAGATTGTGGCCTTGGATCACGTTAAAATGGCGCCAAGCAGGTCTGGATACTCATACGCCCTGACCATGGTG
>VIAB01007842.1:47805-60504 GCA_009801035.1 Oophaga pumilio
TTGTGTCATTCTCAAAACTTTTGGCCATGACTGTACTTTTGGCTGTTGCACAAAAATTATTTTTTGTGCTCGTACTTACATAGTGACGTCTTTATTTGGTGTTAGGTTTTTTGTCAAGCACGGGGGAATTTTAAACCAAAAATAGTTAAGGCCAGGGTCACATCGCGTTATGGCAGTCCGTTTAATGGATGCATTAAACGGACTGTGCTAATGCTAGGCTTTTTTTATCGCGTTTGTGCGATCACGTTAGCGCATCTGCTTGTTCTGCGCTAGCCGTGACAGACCCTCGAACGCGGTAGACCGCGTCCGAAGGTCTGTCACAGCATTACGGGACATCGCTAATGCATGCCGATTTTGACATGCGTTAGCGATGCGCTAGGTTATGGCAGTCTATGGGTGCATTAACGGATGCGTTACATCACGTAAATGCCGCTTTGTAATGCATCCGTTAAATGGACTGCCATAACGAGATGTGAACCTGGCCTTAGTTTCTTAAAGCTTATAAACAAATTAAACATTATACTTCTGTCCAAAATATATGCTAAACCAAGCATGTGACTTAGAAAAAAAACCTAATATCATGGATAAGATTGTTGTTGCCATTAGCAGTTGCTCTAACACAGCCAGTATTGCTGTCAAGAATCGTCCTGGCAGTAGTAAAGCCAAACGCAATTCACATTAAGCCTCTATTGTCTCTAGCAAGCGTATAAGAAGGAAGCAGAGGGCGTAATGGAGTTTATTTATGATGATATAGCCTTTGCCTATGACACCATCAGCTGTAGTTAGCGTTCTGCTCTTTCCACTTTCTCCACCACAACAGTTAATGTACATAGCAAAATTTCCAATCTGCCAATGACACCTGTTTCCATTCTGCCCAAAAGTCCCCAAACCCAAAGCCCCCTGGAGCCTAATGAACTTACTACAACAGGAAAACTTGCAGTTGATATTATGAAAGGCATGAACATTCATTGTTTGTTCTCAGAAGGTGCCTGAAGATATGGACAACAGGATTCTAATGCCAATCTATGTGGCAGGCTCAGCGAGCCTAGGTGGTGAGGACACTGTGTTAGTAGCACTCTGAGCCAGTGTAAAGAGGAATACCGGGCTGCTGGTGCCTGTACCGAGCTGGGTCTGGAACTGTTGAGGCTGCCTCCCATGTTGCCTTGGGAAAGAAATGAGGAGCCGGACCAAACTCATGACCTGGGTAGGAGGGGCAACATAAAAGCAAAAGTGGGTGCAGCATTAGGCAGTTTGGGGCAAATCAGGAGCAGCACACAGCCATGTTAGCAGCGTGCTCTGTCCCCAGAGTATCAGCACCGTAACAGGCCGCGTTGTTTGGTCCCCGCTGTCTCCAGCGGGACCGCCGGAGATAGATGTGCTGTGTGCCCAGTGACTGCGAGAGATAGAGGTGCCGTGCGCCCAGTGATCGTGAGTACCGAGCACGTGCAGAGCAGAGAGAGTCGAGCATTGGACAGACGCTTGCGGCCTTCCCTGACAGTTGCTTTACACCTGTTCACATTTAACCATGGGAGTGCCGAGAGAAGACGGCTGAGTCAGCTACGCGGGCCATCTGTTGAGATTTCATCTGGGTGTATGGATGCCCTAAAAGGATCCATTCTGATCAAGGCGCTTGTTTTCAAGGTCGAGTGATGGAGGAGTTCCACCGCCTGTATCGGTTTGAAAAGTCAAGGACGACACCTTATCATCCGCAGGGGAATGGAGCCTGCGAACGTTTCAACCAGACGCTGATTCAGATGTTGAGAACGTTGGAGGAAGACAGGAAAGCCCGTTGGCCTGAGTATGTAGCTGAGTTGGTCTGGGTGTTCAACATCCAAGTGCACAGTACAACTGGAAACACGCCATACACCCTGCTGTTTGGCCGAAAAGGACGAGAGTTTACCAAGCTGGAGTTGGACCAAGAGGAGGACTACCCACAGATTGGGGTGTCCACCTGGGTCGGTGAACATCGACATCGCTTGCAGACTCTACATCGACTGGTACAGACCAAGTTTCGGGAACTTGAGCACCGTGAGACAGCGCCCCTGCGAGGGACAGCTCTCAAGGTTGGAGTATTGGTCCAAGACAAGCTACTTCAAGGCAAGTTAGAGCATTGGTGGGAACAAACTCTGTATCGGGTGAAGTGCTGAATTCGATCTAATGGTCCTGTCTATGAAATTCAGCCAGAGGGGGAAGAAAGGGCCCCTACCCAAGTAGTTCACCAAAGTATACTACGCCCTTGCCTGTCACAAGACCCTGAAAGAGAAGAGAGAGCGCAGAGTGCTCCCAACGTGTACATTCCAGCGACCTTCGATTGTGATGAAGAAGAAGAATCACCTGTCTCACCCTCAGATCTGGACAGTCTGCTATCCACTGGCCCAGGGGAAGTGAGAGAATCTCAAATTCCTGAGATGGCTGCTCCATCGAAACCAGATGCGTCCGTGTCTTCAACTGCCCAACCTGACTCAACCACCCAACCTGACTTACGTCGCACAGAATGAGCAATAGCTGGAATACCTCCCAATCGTTATGAACAAGATGAATTTATTTGGCAGTGGATCATTCAAGAGATGGAACAATGTCAACACCTACTGCAAGAACTCTCACCTGTGGAATGCCGATCTAAAGGAGAGGTGAAGTGTAAGGAGGAAGACTGGGCTGCGGGTACCTGTACTAAGCTGGGTCCAGAACTGTTGAGGCTGCCTCCCATGTAGCCTAAGGAAAAAAAAGAGAAGCTGGACCAACCTCGGGTAGCAACATAAAAGCAAAAGAGCATGCAGCATCAGGCAGTTTGGTGAGGATCAGGAGCAGCGGGCAGCCGTGTGAGCAGCGTGCTCCATCCCTGGAGTATCGGTACTGAGACAGGCTGTGTTGTTTGGTCCCCGCCGTCTCCAACAGGACCGCTGGAGATAGAGGTGCCGTGCGCCCAAGTGACTGCGAGAGACAGAGGTGTCTTGCGCCCAGTGACTGTGAGTACCGCGCACGTGCAGAGCAGAGAGTGTCGAGCATCAGAGAGACTCTTGCAGCCTTCCCTACCAGTTGCTTTACGCCCGTTCACTTTTAACCCTGGGAGTGCCGAGGCCTTGTTTACTTCGACAGCACATGTTCATGGACTAGGGGCTTAACAGAAGGTACCAGAGACCGACCGTTGTCGCCAGAAGACAGACCATCGTTTTAAGGACTCCTATCTGAGGACATCTCCCTGGCCTCTGCCGGTTCTACAACTCCTGCGGGATCATCTGCCGCGAGGAGGATAAGGACATGATAAGTTCCTTGGCTGAACTGCCATTGTTTTATATTTGTTATTCCTATTATCCATACTGTAATCATTTACCTCTCTGCGAGGAGTTAAAATCTTCTACTATTAAACTCTTGCAATTTGTTAACCCTTGCTCTGCCTCCTGTCTGTCACTGCATTCAACAACCTGCTTACACCAGTGAAAACCTCAGGGTGAGAATCTTCTGAGTCCAAATTAGCTTTTCTTGTGGTGAGCTCTGGAGCATTTAATGCTGCACATGCTGTTGGTGAAAGAGGCTATGCAGCACCTGAAATGTCTGATCACACTAGTGGCAAGTGGACTTTTTTTGTATAGTAGTTCTTTTGCACGGTGACATCACTTGCTCATTTGGCAAAGTCAAGAAGGTCAGCATTTAAAGTAAGTCTCATGTTGTCCTAATCCCCCTTCTCACCGCTTGTCTTTATGTCATCCAAGCTGCATCCTTAGGTAGCACCTGTTCAATGTCATCATCATGACCATTATCCATTTCATAGTCCTCTATTGCGTGTCACACTCCAAGGTCACCTCCTCCTTCTTTGTCGAAATGGGAATATCCAATGCTGATTGTATGTCGAGAAAACAACCGTACGCTCTGTGTCTTCAGCTAGTTTTACAACTAAACACACATTTTTTCAAGCTGACGGTGGTGAAGTCACTGCCTTACCAGCTTGTGGATTCTGTTGCTTTTTTTAAAAATGTTGGGTGCGCTCAGCTTTGCTGTAAGATATTAGCCGGCATTATTTCTCACAGAAAGGGGTGCCTTACTGTTTTCAGGTGCAGGAGAACCTAGACTGCTCTCTCGACTTGTTTTCGAGCTCCAAAGTGCACTGCACTATAAGTACCTGAAGCTGCACCTATGGCCAGGGCCAGGGATAATACATGAGTTTCACACCCCAGTGGCAGCAATGCTTCACTGCATTTGGGACAGGTAGTGAGATCTCTGCGACTTGGAATTATGTCTCTTTCCACTGGCAAGCGATGGTTATCTGTCTCTTCGTACACCTTCTTTGGATCCTGCTCAACTAACATGATCTCATGTCCATCAAGCATAGAGCATCATTCATTTTACACAGCACCCTAATTCTTTTTGCAAATGCCAAGCAAAGTGCTGATAAGCAGTTTTACAGCTTGGAAGCATGGCGGAGAAAAGCTACACTGTGGAAGAGATACTGCTGTGCATCAAGAGGCAACTCACCCAATAACTAGCTCCCCATGAAACTGCAACTTAAAATTGTCATGAGCGACATTGTCAAGAACATTCTGGCTGCTTAACAGTCAGGAAAAATAACTCACGCTCCATGCATGGCCCACAAACTGAATTTAATAGTGCAAAATGTATTCCTCAAATATACACACTATGTGTCTATGGGCAGAAAAGTATCAGTACATTTGAAGAAGTCTTATGTAGCAAAGTATGCCCTCATAGTTTTGCAGAGCATATGAAAGTTACCACAAAGGACTGCCAAGGACCTTACATGTCTTTCCTGGCCTATTGAGTCAATGATTTGAACAGCGACGATATAATAAGATTTTTGGGGGTTTCAACTGTGGTGAATTCCCCTGGTAGGACACTGCACCGTTTTTGGTCATCTGAATTTCATTGCACACAATGGTGGAACATGGATCTGTTTACTACCTACTCCACCATTCAGTCTCTATGCATGAGTCTCAGCACAATAGGCGTAATGGCATCAGAAAATCACATATACTGCATGGAGCTTTTTATTTTATCAGTCAGTCTAGTGGATATATATGGGCCACAAAATGTGTGTATTGAGGATGTGGGGGCATCATGCTGTGTGGTGGGGACTGGGGGGTCAGTGATCATAAAGTAGGGTAACTATGGTGGCCATCATTCAGTGTGTAGCAGTTGTGAGGTCCATCATACTGTGTGGAAGGGCTGTGCAGGACAATATACTTTGTGGGAGTCATCATAATATGAGTTGATACTGTTGGGTTGGGGACAATGTAGTGTATACTGAGTTATGGGGCTTTGATACTTTGTGGGACCTATGATGGATTCATACTGTCGTGGGCATCATACTATATGGTCAGTCTATCGGGTCATCATACTGTGTGGGGGCTGTGATGAATTCATATTGTAGGGAATATCAGACTATGTAGTCATGCTATGGGGTCGCCATACTGTGTAGGTCTCTGTTTATTTTTAATATTGTGTGGAGGTCATTATGGCATCATATTTTAGGTAGGTCAGTGTATGGGCATCATATTGTGGGGGAATACTGTAGGGCCATCTTACTGTGTGGGAGGCTGTGGGGCCAGCATGTTGTGTGGGAAGAACTCTGTGTGGGGAGATTGTGAGAGTATCATATTGTGTTGGATGTCACTCTGGGGGAATTATATTGTGTGGGGTATCATACTATGTGGGGGGCTGGTGAGGCACCTTGTTGGAAGATCATACAGTGAGGGGGGCTATAGAGTATTATATTATAAAGGGAGACTCATAGCATTATACTGTGGAGGGTCACTGCGAGGAGGTCATGTTGTGGGGGCATCATACTGTGTGGGGGAAAAGTGAAGGCAACATACTGTGTTATGAATGACTGTTCACAGTACTGTGGGCAAATCATATTATTTTGGGAGCATTGCAGAAACATCATACTTTGGGACACTATGGGGCATCAAACTTTGCTGCTGTCAATGTGAAGAATACTGTGTCGGAATACACTGTAGATGTCGACATACTGGGAGATATGGGGTTAGAAAATCTCTATGTATTGTGAATCACAGATCTTCCAATTAGCTGGTGCATTTATGTTTCATATTAAATGGCTTCCATTTCCTTTGGTGCTGAAAAGGTTAATGACCCTTTCTGTGCTGGTTAAAAACTTGTAGCTCCATTTCACAGCTGTTCCTGACCTGGTCATTTCCTCTCCCTATAGAATATGGTCAAACCTTCTCTTCCTTGCCAGTGAAAGTTTTGCTTCCTAGCTTCTTGGAGACGCTGTACTGAATTGGAGATCATTGTTGCTACTGGAGATTGTTGTGTGCTGTTTTGGGGTGTATGCTTTCCTCATTGTCCTATTCCCAATTAGTTGGTACATACTTATCATTTCCTATATACCTCTCTACATTTGGTGAGTGTTTGCATGTTTGTTACGTTCTGTTATCTCTGTCTGTCAAACCAGGCACAACCACCCAGTGGGGTGACTCTCAGGGTGAGGGGGTGGATGCACTGGGTGGTCGTCTCTGGTCTGAACAGGTAATTGGATGACTTGCTATGTTAGTGCCTTTTACCCTTGATTATTTAATATCTGTTCTTTGTGAATTATCTTACTGGTCAATTGGGATGTTGCATTATCTAATATAAACTTAAATCTGCACTTGCAGCTAACTACTCTGAATGAGGGATTACAATTTGTTCCCTTCATAGATTCCTCCCATGTGAGTCCTCTTTATTTCCCACATGTGCTATTTGGTATGGAGTTTTTCCTACAGTGCTCCCCTGTATCTTAAATTATTGAATAAAGCTTTTTGATACTTTAAAATTGTTGTTTGGGATCTATTTGATCGTTTTGTGTTCTGTGTGTATACCTCTGGGTTGGGGAAGCTTTATGCAAATATCGCATAAGGTGAACCTTCTTGTTCCTTACTTGTTACCTTCTGGAAGGCCTGGTTGAAGAAGCATAATCCGGTCATAGACTGGCACGCCAGAGAGATAATTAAGTAGAGTGACTTTTGCAAAAATAATTGCCTAGGTACTGTTATCTCTAGTGTCACCAATAAAAACATTCCATCTTTTCTGTCTGATTTTTAAGAATTGTTCTCTGAAAAGGGGTGCCCAGAACTGCTTCCCAATTCTGTGTATGATAGTCCTGTGAACTTGCTTCCGTGTACAAAGTTCCCGAAGACTAGAGATAAGCTAAATTGTTTGGAAAACGTTTGCCAATCTCAAATTCGGCATGATCAGTAAATCATCGCGTTTCCACTAATGCTTTTGTTATGACTTTGGCTAGGATAGTGGTGCTGTATCATGAGTGAGACAGGGAGGCATGTTTGATGAGAAGAGGGGGTGTGCCTAGGTCAGAGGAGCTGTGGATTGTAATTTTTTCATCCTTTAATAATTTAATGTGCGTTCATTCCGGCAGCCAGTCAGAGCGCAGAAAACCTCCACAGCCTCACAACACAAGGTATTCTGTAATTTGTTGCTGAAGTCACATGTCCCTGTCCATATGAAAAGTGGCCATCTTGTTTTGCTCGTGCCAGTTTTTCAGTGTCACAGTTCAGAGAAGGTGCTCCTGTTAGTGCTGCTGCTGAAAGTGAACTTGTCAGTTAGCTAGATAGGATACTGTCCTGTGTGAAATCGATCTTCCAGCATCTAACTAGATTGTGCTAAGCCAGGAGGCCACATTTGCTAATCCAAATCATTTGTGATAAAACTGTGTTTCAGAGAGATATCAGAAGGTCAGATTTCCACTTAAAAAACATTAGACTTAATATTGGGGTTCAGTCAGGAGGCCCCATTTGCTGATCCAAATCGTTTGTGATAAAACTATGTTGCAGTGAGAAATCAGAAGCCACTTTGCCACTTAAAAATCATTAGGCCCAATATTGGTGTTCAGCCAGCAGGCCCAATTTACTAATACAATCATTTGTGATAAAACTGTGTTGCAGTGAGGAATCAGAAGGCTAGATTTCCTCTTAAAAATCATTAAGCCTAATATAGGGCTTCAGCCAGGAGGCTCTATTTGCTATGCCGAATCGTTTTTTATAAAACTGTGTGGCAGTGAGGAATCAGAAGGCCAGATATCCTCTTAAAAATCATTAGGCCTAATATAGGATTCAGCCAAGAGGCTCTATGTTAGGGTCTGCGGAATGCACCTAATAGATATTGTAGAGAGGTGCGTTCGCAGCCCAGGGTCCACCGTGCAGGCGAAGCCCGCTGCTAGTAAGATGGCAAAAGTAGCGAACTCTGTTATCCCGCAGAGTCGCCAAAATAAACGCCGTAACGCGCTGTGGCAATATGTGCGAACTCTGTTATTCCACAGAGCCACTAGAAGGAGTGCCGCAGCGCTATATGGTGATGTGTGCGAACTCAGTTAACACCACTGAGTTGCAAAGGAAACACGCTAGGGCGCTGTCTAGCGTTGAAAGCGAACCCTGTTGCGTCACAGAGCCGCTGAGGCAAACTTCTGTGTCCTGTTAGGCACTCAGGTACACAGTTAACTGCTAAGCGAATATGGAAAGTGATCATGCGCTAATGTCCTCGCGGGAGTCACCCGCAATCTATGGCGTCTGAACGCCAGGCCCTGAATACGGCAATCAACCTCCTCACCGGACCAATAGGAGCTGCTGCAGTACCTGAGCATGTGACCCCTGATCTCCAATGAGAGATCTCACCCTGGGCATGCTCAGAAGGGGAAAACAAGGACTTTGTCCTAAAGATGTCTGCTCGCCGCTAACCAGTACTGGCCACAATAGCAGAGCCTGGAGAGGCAGCAGTAATCCTCTGCACACTGTTAGACTGGGCAAGATGCTGGGACTGACGTCTAAGCTGAGCAGGATCCACTGCGGATGGAGATGGATGGGGGACCACAGCGGGACTGGTTCGAGACTACCCCTGTGCAGCAGCGGGAACTCGAACCCTAACACTCTATTTGTTAATTCAAATTGTTTGAGCTAAAACTGTGTTGCAGTGAGGAATCAGAAGGCCAGGTTTCCTCTTGAAAATCATTAGGCCTAATATTGGGGTTCAGCCAGGATGCCCTATTTGCTAATCCAAATAGTTTGTGATAAAACTGTGTAGCAGTGAGGAATCAGAAGGCTAGATTTCCTTTTAAAAATCGTTAGGCCTAATATAAGGTTTCAAGCAGGAGTCCCTATTTGCTAATCCTAATCGTTTGAGATAAAAATGCATTACAGTGAGAAATCAGGAAGCCACATTTGCTCATCAAAATCATTAGGTGTAAGAGTGTTGTTCAGGCACACTATCTAAGAAAATAGTGATTGTTCATTTAAGGTTGTGAAACAGCAGGTTAAAAGAGGTGAAGGTTACATACAGTGGGAAAAACCGAGGTTGGGGTAGAAGGGGGAATAGGCTTGGTGTTCGACGTGTACGTGGGTTAGGTGTTAATGTGAATGAAAGCTCAACTGACAAACACCGTCTCTTCCAAACCAAAGACCACTGGCAACATCTGTTACTGGATGGCCTACTCGCCTCCATTTCTTTGGCAGCCGCAGAGCAGTACGCCTTGTAGATGAGCCTCAGAAAGAGCATGTGCTACAGTGGATGGCATGCGCTGCATCAAGTGGCCTCTCTTCCTCCACCTTAACATCACATACAGTACAATCCTCAGAGGTGGCACCCCAATCACATTTGTTTCCACCTGTGTCACAAATATCCAAATGCCAAACTGACTGTTGGGAACCACAGGTGGGCCATTCTGCAGAGCTGTTCAGACATTCTAATCCATGGGTATCAGAGGTCTGCTCCAAAGATTCACAGAATCCAGAGGAGGAAAGCATCTGCACCAATGCCCAACATTTTTTCTTGTTGGATCCGGGGTCGGATGAAGTAGGGTCCAAGCAGAATATAAACCCTTGTCACCAGACATTAACCACCAGGGGTAGAGGTGATCCTGATGAGAATCAGATACCAGAGGCACACACGGACTATACTGTGGTGTCAGGGCAGGAAGAGGAGGATTATGACTCTGTACTGTGGTGTCATGGCAGGAAGAAGAGGAGGGTGACTCTCAGGGTGAGGAGTGGGAGAACAAAGAGTAAGATGATGAGGTTTTAGATCTCACTTGATGTGAACCCAGAGGTACGCAGCTAAGTAGTTCAGCAGAGGAGGTGGATGAGGACATCCCGCACAGACACAGAGTGATGCAACCATGACAAGCACTGCATTCTCAGACACAACTCTGGCTGTGACCAGCACTGGTTGCAAGTCTTCAGTTCGCGGGGGTGACAAGGGCTGACTAGCCTGGGACTTTTTTGAGACTGCAAAGGATGATCAAACTCACTTTATCTGCCAAATGTTCAAAAAAAACTCAGTAGAGGCAAAAATTCCAATAATTTGACAACTATATGCATGAACCTGCACATGCGTGATCAACATGCCTTAGTCTGGGAATCTCACTATGCTAAAATTACGTCTAGTGGGCCTCGCCAACCACTAACTATCCCATAAACCCCATCTGCTGCATGTTCCCCATACATCACCATGCCAAGTGTTCTCATACAGGTCTCCAGCAACAGAAAATCCACTTGTTTATCCGCTACACTCGAAGTGAGTAAGAGCCCATCAATTGTTATGGAAGTGGAGATGCCTGCTGTTTTTGTGTCACCTAGCATAACACATCTTTCTCAATCCACCATAACAGAAAGTTGATGACCTTCGCAATACCAGTTGCCCAGTCGTCATTACTTCTCTAAGTAACCAGCATGTCGCAAAAAACATCAACCTTTCCCTGCAAAAATCTATGTCTGCCAGAGGGCATTTCACCACTGACACCTGAATGAGCAAACATGAGAAGATGCGTTCCATCTCGCAGACTGGGCACTGGGTGATTCTGGTCGCTGTGGGGGCAGACAGTTAAGGGGCTGCGCCACAAGTCTTGGAATCCCCAAGACTTGCTGGACAAACCTATTTATCTAACACTTCCTCCACTGCTTTTGTCTGCTCCACGTGTGCCCTCAACCTCTATCTTAATGAGACATGTGTTCCAACAGTGCAGAGAGAATCCCCTACACCTCCGTGCTGCTCAGCCAGGGCTAAACACAATCAGGCAGTGTTTATATTAATATGCCTTGGAGATCGCAGTTACATAGCTCAAGAGTTGTGGACAGCTATGCAGGCCGAGTTTGAGCAATTGCTGTCTCCACTGAACATACAGTCAGGGAAGACCATATGCAATAACGGTGCGAACCTGGTGGCGGTCCTACACCGGTGCAACCTCACACATATGCCTTGTATGGCTCACATCCTCAACCTGGTGGTACAGCAATTTCTCTGTCACAATTTCAGCTTAGATTTGCTGCTGCAAAAAGCACGGTCACTGTGCTCACGTCCACCATCAGAGAAACAATATCTCCAACAATATCTCTAAGTTCTGGACTGTCGTTGCACAGGCGGGTGCCATAGGAAGATGGATTACAGCAATATAGATGGGTTCATGGTACCATACAAACTGTTACTGAAGGTGCTGGAGCCGAGGAACAAATGGAGGAGGATGAGTAGGAAGAGGTGATGCTCATGCAACAGTCAGGAGATGAAGAGGATAATGATCCGCTCTCTGTTATCCATGGTTGGCGGGAGGGGATAAAGGACGCAAGCTTGAGTGCTACCCCACCCCAAACACACCATGGACATGGACCTCATGGAAGCACCCGACACATAAGCGCCTTCTTGTTGCACTATCTGCAACATGATGCCTGTATTGTTATATTTAAAAATAGCGCTGACAACTGCCACTCTTTTAGATCCACGGTACAAGAGTAACTTTTGCCAAATTCGTTCTCCCCAGGAAGGGACGAACGCTTGCAGGAGTATCGAAACACGGTTGTAGACAATCTTAATAGTGGTTTTCCCCAAGCCAACAATGAGAAACACAGTGTGCATCACAGTTATAGACGTCCAACCCCCGGAATATCAAGTTGTCAATGCAAAACCATGAGCAGCAACAGAAGAGTGGCTTGAGCTTGCCTGTCATGCCTTGGTGGTTTTCTCATGCCCAGCAGCCAACATTCTCTCAGAACGTGTCTTCAGCGCTGCTGGTGGTGTCCTGATGGATAAGCGCATCCATCTGTCCCTGAAAGTATAGACCGCCTAACTTTCATCAAAATGAACAAGTGATTGGATCTCTAATGACTTTTGCACTCCAGTCGCAGACTGTGCGGACTAGGCAATGGTGTATTTTTTAGTGTCATACATAGATCTTGTGTCATTGCAGTCTGTGACACCTTTTTAGTGGCTTCTGTGCTGTTGGTACTGATGCTGATGTTATAAACAATATTTAGAAATGTGGAAACTCCAAGTTGGGTCTCCATGTGTTGGGTTGCCTGTAGTGGAAGGGGTGTCAGAGGCCAATTACACTGTTTCTTCTCTGGGGAAATTGAAGTCACTTTAGTGGTATGTGACAATAATCTTTTGAAATATGGAGACTCCAAGTTGTGTCTGCACCTGTTGGGTTGCCTATAGTGGAAGAGAGGCCCATTATACTGTTTGTACACTGGGGAAATAGATGCCACTTTAGTGGTGTGTGACAATATTTTTTTTAAATGTTTGCACTCCAAGTTGGATCTCCTTCATGTGTGCTCCCTGTAGCAGTAGGGTTCCCAGACAATCAGGCCTGCACTTACGGTACTTTCTGTCAACTACCTGTGTTACTAACGTTATATTTTTCTACCAATAGTAGTCTACAGTCATGGTCAAAAGTTTTGAGAATGACACAAATAT
>VIAB01007842.1:73468-85165 GCA_009801035.1 Oophaga pumilio
GCTAAAACAGCATTTTAGTGGTAAAAATGTAATTATTCTTTCTTTACAGCCCAATAGTATAAAAATCTGTGAGGCGTAAGTGGTATCAATCTTATTACTACACCCCTAGATGAATTCATTGGGGAGAGTAATTTGTAAAATGAGGTTATATATGGGGGATTTCTGCTGTTCTGGCACCTCAGGGCTCTGCCGATGTGACATGACACCCTCAAATCGTTCCAGCAAAATCGAACTCCGATATGGTGCTTCTTCCCTTCTGACCTTTGCACTGTGCTTCAAAAGTAGTTGTTTACCACGTAAGGGGTATCATTGTACAACAAGCTTTGTGATCTATTTTTTCCTACTATCCTTGGGAAAATGAAAAAATTGGGGCTAGAACAACAGCTGTGTGGGAAATGTTTTTTTCATTTTCACAGATCAAAATTGTAAAATTCTGTGAAGCAGTGAAGCAACTGGGAGTTCAAGGTGCTCACCACATTTCTAAATAAATTCCTTAATGGGTCTAGTTTCCAAAATGGGGTCACTTATGGGGGTTTTCCACTTTTTAGGCACACCAGGGGCTCTCGAAACATGACAGGACACCCGCACACAATTCCATCAAAGTCTGTGTTCCAAAACGTCACTCTTTCCATTCTGAGCCCTGCCATGTTCCCAAACAGTAGTTTTCACCCACATATGGGGTATTGGCGTACTTATGAGAAATTGCACAACAAATTATAGAGTGCCATTTTTCCTGTTATCTTTATGTAAATGCAAAGTTTTAGGCAAAAAATTTTTTGTGTGAAAAATGGGATTTTCTTATTTCCACTGCTCAATGTTATACATTTCTGAGAAGCACCTGGGGGTTTAAGGTGCTCACCCCACATCTAGATACATTCCCTGAGGGGTCTAGTTTCCAAAATGATATTAGTTGTGTGGGGTTTCCATTGATTAGGCCCATTAGGAACTCTCCAAACACAACATGGTGTCCACTAATTATTCCAGCAAATTTTGCTATCAAAAAGTCAAATTGCGCTCTTTCCCTTCCAAGCCCTGCTATGCACCCAAACAGTAGTTTTCCTCCACATATTAGGTAACAGCATACTCAGGAGAAATTGCAAAACAAATTTTATGGTACAATTTCTCCTGTTACCCTTATGAAAATGCAAAATTTTCATCTAAAAAACATTTTTGTGGAAAAATGTGATTTTTTTAATTTTTATGGCTCAATGTTATAAACTTCTAAGAAGCACATGGGGGTTCAAGGTGCTCACCACACATCAAGATAAATTCCCTGAGGGGTTTAGTTTCCAATATTGTGTCACTTGTGGGGGGTGTCCAAAGTTTGGGCACATCAGGAGCTCTCCAAATACGACATGGCATCCGCTAATTATTCCAGCAAATTTTGCTTTCAAAAAGTCAAAGGGCACTCCTTTCCTTCAAAGCCCTGCCCTGCAAACAAACAATGGTTTTCCTCCACATATGGGATATTAACATGCTCAAGAGAAATTGCACAACAAATTTTTTGGGATCTGTTATTTTCCTGTTACCCTTGGGGAAATAAAAAAAAAGTTGTGAAAAAAATTAAATGTTCATTTTTTCCTTCCATATTCTAAAAATTCCTGTGATGCACCTGAAGGGTTAATCAACTTCGTGAATGTGATTTTGAGCACCTTTAGTGGTGCAGCTTTTAGAATGATGAAATTGGGTATTTTCTCTCATATAGACCCCTAAACGTCACTTCAAATGTAATGTGGTTCCTAAAAAAATGTTTTTGTAAATTTTGTTGAAAAAATGAGAAATGACTGGTCAACTTTTAATGCTTATAACTTCCTAACAAAAAAACTTATGTTTCAAAAATTGTGCTGGTATAAAGTAGACATGTGGGAAATGTTATTTATTAACTATTTTGTTTGACATATCTCTCTTTTTTTACAAATAAAGGCAAGTGATATCGAAAAAATTTTACCACTATAATGAAGTACAATATGTCACGAAAAAACGGTCTCACAATCACTGCGATTTGTTGAAGTATTCCAGAGTTTTTACCTCATAAATTGTAAAGTCAGAATTGTAAAATTTGGCCTGGTGATGAAGGTGCAAATAGGCTTAGGGGTTAAAGTGGTTAAGTAAAAAAACAAAACAATGCACGTTTGGTATTGCTGTAATAGAATTGACTTGGAAAATATTGTTGCCAGGTCATTTTTACCGCACATAACAAAAAAAGATGCCACACTGTCAGATGTAAATCAGATCCAGCTCACTGATGAAAAATGTTCAGTTTTTCACCACATACAAAGAAAGGATGCCTAAATGAGATCTTAGAGCTTTGTTTTGTGCCTCACTCTGCAAGCAGGTATGATTTAACAGGAAAGGGGAATAGTTTTGCAAACAGGATGCATGGCTTATAATGTGCCAAGTGTGCTTAAAATTTGGCACAAAATAGTGATGTAAGTTAAGTAGTGATGAGCGAGCATTCTCAGATAAGGTGTTATCTGAGCATGTTCTTGTGCTAATAGAATATCTTCGGCATGCTTGAATACTATGCTTGAGTCAATGTGGCTGCAAGTCACACGGCTGTTCAACAGCCGCAATAAATGCAGGGGTTGCCTAATGAGCAGTCAATCCCTGCACGTGTTGCGACTGTTGAACAGCCGTGAGACATGCAGCCATGGCGACTCGAACATAGTATTCGAGCACGTCGAACATACTTTATTAGCACATGAGCATGCACGGATAACACCTTATCTGAGAACGCTTGTTCATTACTAAAGATAAGTCAACAAAACTGTGATTGTGCTGTGGTAGCAATTGTTGCTGTCACTACTCAGCTGTCAGGTGACCTGGTACCAGGGGCTCCTTCCCTGTCCCTACCACTAGAGGGCGCCCCAGCTCACCTTATTCCCCAGTATACTTTTGAAGGTGAAGATGCGGGCCAGCCACCCTTGCCTTAACTCTTGAGTTAACTCTTCGTCTGTTCTCTTCCCCCACCATTGAATCATAGAATCATAGAATGGTAGAGTTGGAAGGGACCTCCTGGGCCATCTGGTCCAACCCCCTGCTCAAAGCAGGATTCTCTAAATCATCCCACCCAGGGAAGAGGGGCGCTACTGTGCACTGCAGTACACCAACCTGACAAAAAAGGCAACACAAACAAGGGTAACTGAAAATAGCAAGCATACAATTATTCACTCATATATAACAGAGGAATGTACCAGGGAGTGGAGGATAGGGGAAAAACCAAAGTAAGAGGAGGGAAGGGAATTACCACACTTACAAACCATGCAACAGTTAGAGATAACTCCTCCAAAACTCCTCATATGAGCACCTCTCCTCCTAAGCCATGTGGCAAAAGCTAGCTCTGAGGTTAGTTTGAATCAGGACTGAGATTATAAAGGTCATGGGAGCGGCTAACTGAGCTCAGCTGAGAGCTCAGAGTTTCCAATATGGCCAATTAACACCTGTTCTGCCAAAAGAAATAAACACCATTAAAAAGGAGAAGTGCTGTGGTCCTCTATCTCCTCTCTGTTGCGGTAACCCCGTGACAGTTGCACCTAGTTTTTGGTGCCTCTGGTGTCCCAACAGCTCCAGAAAGTATTATTTAGGAGTTTTTTCATTTGCACTTGGCCCTACCAAGCACAAAAAAACTTTTACATTTAGTTAAACATTGTCATATAGATACAGTATGTAACAAAAAAAACACAAAACTTTAAAAAATATATTCTTATTTATTTGATATTATTATTATTGTATGATTAGATAATTGTCTATATTGTACATAGTACACTATATCACATAAAGGCTTTATACTAAACTAACAATAGAAATTCAGAACAGATATTAAGACTCAGGTAAGCAGTACAAAAAGTGCAGATGAAGCCTGATGTCGAATATAGATCAAAAATTCAATAAATGCTCTTTTAACCAGATGAATACCACCTGCTATGACATATACTGTACATATAACAAAATATACAAAACTTTATAGTAATCAGTTTTATAAATAATAATATAAAATAATATGTACATTGGTTACCTCCAAAATAAATATTCTAATGAAACTCTATGCTAGATGCAAGCAAACATAGGCGTATAAGCTGTACGTGATAAGATATGAAACGAAGAGATGAGGATGCACAGCAGAAAAAATGTCTCTTTCTTCTCAACACTGAGAGGACAATTCGAAAGGAGAGTTAAAAAAGGAAGAAAGAATGAAGAGATATAAAATTAAAAGGTAAAAAGCAAGAAGGCAAATAAGAGTACGCTTTCAGCTTCCACATTATTAATGACTCTTCAAAAAATCTGCGAGTTTTCCAATCTTCTCTGAGAAGCGCATGAAGGAGCTCACAGATGAAACTGACCTTCAAAATGTTCTTTGGTCTTTAGTTAAGAAATTCGCTCGCCATTATGGCATCATTAGGGAAACAAGGATAAAATTACTCCATGGTTAATGACCTATAGTATCTCCCCACCAAAATTTGTTTCAGATCTAATAAAACTGTGCTTAACACACTCGGATGAGTTATGAGGACTGTTCTGCAGGGTATTAAAATGTGGAAAATAGATTTTCCGAAGCTGGGGGGACTGGACTTTTTGAATCAGATAGCAGAATGGAATTTTCTGGGCTATAAATTCTTCCATGTCTCAATTTCATCTCTCTCGCCTGCTCTTTCTTTTTTTTTCCCTCTCTATCTCGCTCTCTCTATCTTTCTCTCCCCATCTTTCTGCAATACTAAAGCAGCAGAAGAATCAAATTCAGTACTGGCAAAACTTTACCGTATTATTATCTTTTTTTTAATGATGTCCGGTTAATCTAACAAGTGCATTTCCCTTATTTCCCAGTAATTTATATTGTAAAATATTAACCATTGTTATTTTTAGTTTTTACAATGTTATAGTTCTGTGTCACAAGAATGAATTTATCAGATTAATAATGTAGTCATGTCAAGCAGAAGGCAGAGTCTGCTTTCCCTCTTGGTAAACATCAACTTAATGACCCTAAGAGATTAATTTGAACCCTTAGGTTTCCAAAGAACACAGTACAACAATGCTCCTCCACCTTGTCATGTTCTGATACATCTGTCTTGTAATTTATTTCTTTGATATACCTGTGCAGAAGAGCTGTGATAATCAATTTAGGATCATAAATGCAAGAGATATTTGAAAAAATATCTCCTTTTTTGCTTTTCTCCATTTTTATACATTCAGTCTTGTGGTATAATACATGTGCTCTGTGATGGGTGTACATGTATAATGTTATTATTGCCATGGCATTTTGTAACATAGTATCTTACAGCTGACACAAGAATTCTGTTCTTTACAATTATATACCGTAGTTTTGCAAGTATAGTTTATATTTACTGTATATGCAATAAATATCACTAGCAGGAAAACTAAATGTTTATTAGAATGATTAAAATTAAAGAAAATATTAAAAATATTAAAAAGCAGAGTCACCAAATAGAGGACCAGACATGAATGCTTAGTACATCACTTGTTTGAAAAATGTACACAACAAACTAAAACACAAGTGCACAATAAATATGCCTAGCAAATGCTTGTCTGTGTCTAAAAAATCAGTATTATAGTGGAACAAGTGTTAACAAAAAAGGCATAAACCTAAGTAAGATGCTTACATATTTATATGAAGAAAAGCTTCCCTAAGATGTGGTCCTGACTGCCTCAATACTTGTTTCATTCTTGCTTCATCAGGGGATGACCCCTGAAGAAGCAAGGGTGAAACGCACGTTGGGACGAAAGGACAACATCTTAGAGCAGTTTTTTTTAATATAAATATGTAAGTATCTTACTTAGGTCTATGCCTTTTTTGTGAACACATATTCCACTATAATATTGTTGCTTTAGAACAGACAAGCATTTGCTACAGTTATTGGACATCTGCAATTTAGTTTGTTGTGTATACTTTTCAAACAATTGTTGTACTAAGCATTCATGTGTGGTCCTCCATTGGGTGACTCTACTTTTTAATATTTTCTTTAATTTTAATAATTCTAAGAAACATTTAGTTTTATGAGACCTAGTACACCATGTGTTTTCCTGTTGTTGGTATTCAATATATAGGTGTGTCTCAGAGGCTGATGATTTTCATTATATAGCTGCTGTATGTTGGTTCTATGCAATAAATATGCAGAGGCAGATTTTTACTTTTTATACTTAAACTCCACTCAGACTTCTATTACTTTGGACTGGTGTAACACCCAAGAGATGAAATTTGCATTTCCCTTTACATCTGCCCTCTCTTTGAAAGTCAGTTGACAAGAAATATAGGCACATGTAGGTCAGTAGTTATGCCTTTTACCTATTATCAGCAAGATCTTAAACACTGTGCAGAACAAATTTCATGACGTGGGTTCCAAATGAGTACTGCACAAAGGTGTACATACCATGGAGTTTTCCATTGTTCCCAGTTTTGCACTTAGAAGACAAAGGAAGCAATAGCAACAATAAAAATGGATACTGCGTTATGGTGCTAGATTTTCTACCTAGAACGCAAAATATTTGTGTCCTCATCACACTCTTTTTATTATCCCAGAAGAACATAGCTTTCTCTTTGTAAGGGCCCAACAGCTTGTTTTATATCAGATTGTATTCTATTTTCCCATAAAATTATTATCCTGTTGAAGATTCTGTCTGTCTATAGGCATCACAACAGTAGTATAAGAAAATAATACAGCTGGGCCATATCCCTTTTTTATTTTGCAAAATTTGCAAATCTGGGTTACCTTTAACTAAAGGAGTTTTCTAGGAACAAAGAAAAAAAGAATAGCCTGTTCCAGTAATAAGTTTTCAATATCTTCTGTTACCAATATTGTCCCTTTAGACCCCAGTGCCCATCCTTGTGGTCTCTTATTGTTTACCTTCTTATCTTCCTGCCGGCCCTGTTTCTGAGTCTCCAGACTACATTTACAGAGACAGTGCACTCTGGCTTCTCTGCCATAGCTGTACCTGCCAAAATGCTCACACCCTCCCTCGTGCAGCCCAGTTCACTTACAAAGCACCATCATGAGACCTCCTATAAAGTCTCAGGATGGATGGATCACTGCTGACACTGGTATCGCACAGGCTCAGTGTTCTGAGTGACATAACATATAGATTTAAAATAATGTGATCTAGTACACTGGGATTCCCAGCACAATCCCCTATGGCCAGCCACTTGTTGATAAGCTTCTTATTCTTCTCTGTGGTACCTGCACTGCCTCTATGAATTCTGCTCTTCTTCCCACCTTATACACAGTCCTAGTCACTTCAGGTTCTATCTCCATGGCCATTTGACATTATGGTTCAGAGCGTAATGCTCTGAGAGCTTCTAGTAGAATCATGCCTTCTGCATTCAGAGCTGTGCTTGACTGACAGGCTATACTCTATCAAAGCACAAACAGGCTACCTCTGTGCTTCGAACGGACTGAGAAGCTTCAGGTCACATGACCACATTCAGCGGACTGCAGCTCAGCACCAGAGCAGAATTTTAATAGCATGTAAATTATGAAGTGTCCTCATTTTTCACAGGCTTTACAATATTTTAATATCCATGTTCCTGGAAAAAACTTTTGAATGAAGACCTGACACTTGCCATGCATTTATTTATTTTATGCTGCTGTTCTCCTGAATCTGATATTTTTATTTTTTTTGTTCCTGTGCATCTAAATTCCTGAGACATTACCCTCTCTTCTTTGTAGGTAAATCTAATCTTTTTAGCCAAGTGGGTGGGATTCTCAATTCTTATCTATGGGAATCTTCTTGGATCATACCCAGTTGGCTAAAATGTTAGTTATAAAGTTACTTAAAAGAGAGGATGAGTCCACATCCTAGGATCACAATTAAATAATGGCAAATACAAGAGAAGAGCAGCTTTTACACCAGGTTAAAAAATAACATATTTATGGTGACAGATCCTCTACAAGACAGAGGGGCCCATTAGTGAGAACCAACACTAGCAGTTCACCACATTATGATTTTCTTCCGTTTTTTTGTATACTCCTGGTCTTGATTCAATGACTTTTCACAACTTTACTAAAGACTAAGCCATTCATAAATGGAATCAAATTAATAATTCACAATACAATGCACAAGAAATCCTAATATTTAATTGCTCCTGAAACTGTACTTTATTCCTACAAGACTAACTTATTACAAACTTTTATTTTTGGATGTCCCTTACCTACATGGAAGCACAAGCACTTTAACCTTGAGTCTTTATATTGCCATGGAATTTCCCATTATAAGTCACAGCACAGTAAACAATATACCGTATATCAGAGTAATAATTTTATTTGATACAATGGTCAATTATTTTTATTCAGCATACTTAATATCATTGGATAATTATGTTAACGATAGCCTGAAGTTTGCATTACGTATGTAAGGTAAGAAAACTATTCTGCCATTATCTGAAACAGGAGCCAGAGATGCCAATGGTGCTTTTAGGTTAGTGAGGACCAGTTACTGCCGCTGAGAGAGGTGGCTCACGAGGTAATGGCATTTTGCTCTCTTTAAACTTTAATCTTTCCTATTAATGCTCTGCAACTGGAGAATGTATGAGAGTTAATGTTCCATGAACGTGTTCTCACTCGGCAGTCTCTGCGAGCTAATTACCTTCAGGTGCTAAATGGGGGAAATTGCAATCCATTTGGATGTGAAAAAATTTCGCCTTTCCAATCCCCTGTGAAACATTTTTTTCCTGAGTATTGCAGAAAAAAACTCACTCTTTTTAATGTTTTTCTTGTGTGTGTGTGCGTCTTTATTCTGAGTTCTTAAATAATAACAACACAATAAGCAGACTGCTGGACATGGAAATGATGAGTAGTAAAATGTATGCACAGCGTGCATTACACATTCCTACAATGTGTGTGCGGCTCTATGACAGCTATATTACAGGATAGCTAGTTATATTTATGGTTTCAGACACTCATCTCGACATCAAGTTGTACTCATAAACATAAAAGCTATTTTCTAATCTTCCGGAATAGAAGGGTACAAGGATAAAAATGGGTTTAGTTGTTCCACGATATACATAATACACTTTCTTGCTTGTCCCTTTTTAGGGTATGGCACATTGATAAAAAAAAGTTACGTCTAAATAAGGGCTAAAATATTATGTTAAAGAGGCTGTATCATCAGGTACAAAAAAATCCAGAATCCAGAAAAGTGAGAATTTTTTTCTCACTTGTCATCTGTGTGCAGTCCATATGAAATCCTTTTTTTCTCAGCAGCTATTAATCATTTACATGACCATTTACAGTTTCTTATGTTACAGAATTACAATGTATCCATAAAAATCAGATGGTAAACTGTACCTCTGTATAGCATCCGATTTTTCTCTCCCTACCATAGACTTGAATTACTCAGTCTTATCTGATTTCTGGAGGAAGATCGAGCATGCTGCGATTTTTTTTCACATGCAGATTCAATAAAAAGAATCGCTCATCTGTAGAGATGGGCAAACCCATGCAGTAAAGTTTGGCATCCATACCGAACACCTACTGTTCAGGCACTGACACCAAACACGGACTTCACCAGGAAGTCCGTGTTACTGTTCGTGTTTGGCTCCCCGAAAACCGGGTATTTGTCGCACTGTCATGTGCATGGCAGCGCAGTTAACATGTTTAACTCTGGTCATGGTTGTCTGCTGATGGGACTACTGCTCAATTACCTGACTCCTGCTGCTAACAACAGTGAGAGCAGGAGTGGCTGATGGGAGTATTCATCAGCCAGAGCCTGCGCTGTAAATAAATAATTTAAAAAAAAAACGGTGTGAGTTTGTATTTTGATAATCAGCCAGGCAAAACTCACAGCTGGGGGCCGAAATCCTCAGCTGTCAGCTTCACCAAGGCTGGTTTTCAAGAAGAGAGGGGTCGCCACTCCGATTTTTTAAATTATTTAAATAAATAATTTTAAAAAACGGCATGGAGATCCCCCCATTTTTGACAACCAGCCTTGCTAAAGCAGACTGCTTGGGGCTGGTAATCTCAGGCTGGTAAGGGCCATGGATATTGGCCCCCAGCCTAAAAATAGCAGCCCGCAGCCGCCCAGAAAAGACACATCTATTAGATGCGCCAATTCAGGCACTTTGCCCGGCTTTTCCCACTTGCCCTGTAGCAATGGCAAGTGGTGTTCATATTTGTGGGGTTGAGTTCACCTTTATATTGCCCGGTGACATCAAAAACACGGCTTAGTAATGTAGAGGCATCTATCAGACACCCATTCATTATTAATTCTACAGCTGTATGGTAAATAAAAACACAGCCAGAATAAAGTCTTTAATTTGCAATAAAACAAAACATACCATATATACTCGAGTATAAGTCGACCCGAATATAAGCCGAGGCACCTAATTTTGCAACGAAAAACTGGGAAAACTTATTGACTAGACTATAAGCTGGGTATGCATTGTCCCTTCATCCCTATCCTGGTTTGCATGGCTCCCCATCCCTGTCCTTGTATTCATGGCTCCCCATCCCTGTCCTTGTATGCATGGCTCCTTATCCCCTATCTTTGTATGCATGGTTCCTATATAAAAAACACATCCTACTCACCTTCCAGCGTGCCCTCGCAGCATCTCCTTTGGCGCCAGCAGCTCTACCAGCTGAACGATCACGTGGCCCCGATCATTAAGGTAATTAATATTCATTCCACCCTAATGAGCGGGGCCACGTTATCGCTCGGCCTCGAAGAGCTGCTGGCGTCGGAACAAGCGAGATGCAGAGAGGGCGTGCAGGGAAAATAAGTAGGATGTGTGCTGGAAGCCGGCGGCTGTGGCTGTAACTGTGAACGCTATAAGAGAAATGAATATTCACTGCCAGCGCAGTGAATATTCATTTCTCTTTAGCAGTGGGCACAGTTACAGCTGCAGCCGCCAGCTCTTGCCTCTGTGATCCGCTGCTCCGCCACTCCCCCTCCCCCGCCGCCTTTCTGGGACAATGACTCATGTATAAGCCGAGGGGGCGTTTTCAGCACAAAAAATGTGCTGAAAAACTCGACTTATACACGAATATATACAGTACTTTCCCTTTTTTTAAGATAAAAAGCATAGTTATACTCACCTAACGCTTAATTCCACTGAATCACTCGTCTACTGTAATAAAACAAAAATAAAAAAACAATATCCCTCACCTGTCCGTCATTCTTTCCCAGCCCGTAATCCATGTCTGGGAGATAAATGGTTTTCAACCTAGATGGTGCCAATATACGACCATCCAGGGTGACAACCACTGGTGAATGGACTGCTGCGAGCACATCGTCAGTGTCCGGTGGTGACGTCATCGAGGTTACTGCCGGTCACTGAGGCTGAGTTCCCAGTTGGGCTGAGTTGCGGTGACCTCAGTGAGATCCCCGCTAGCACCGTGAGAAAGTCTCATGGTGCAGAGGCGAGTTCACTGCAGTTCACCAGGAGAATTTCACTGCGGTGAATTTGAACTGTGGTGAACTCGCCTCTGCGCCATGTTAAAACTGTACCATAATCTTGGTTTGTCTTGATGAAGAAGTTGGGAAACTTTGAAATGCGTTGAATATTTAACCGCTTAAACTTGGATCTGTATCTCCTGTTCTTTCTCCACGGCAGCACAGATTAACCCATTGCCTCCGTTTCTGTTTCTAGAGAAATTAATAAGTGGCAGCTCTTTGTGATGTTGGGATGGCCCGTTTCTATGTTACATGGAACAGAACAGTTGCTGCAAATCTGTGGCAAAACCTGCAGTAGAC
>VIAB01007849.1:31794-43113 GCA_009801035.1 Oophaga pumilio
TTATAGTCCGGTGCGTCTTATAGTCCGAAAAATATGGTAACTTATTTGCTTATTGGTTTTAATTTTCACCTTGCTACTGTGCACACTTCAAAGAGAAAAGAACAGCAATTTCAGAATCCCAACCAGTCCCAACATGTTATTTCCTATAAATCAAATTATCCCTATTCCTAGTTTGGTTACAAGCTTAGATTTTTTGATAGTAAATTGTTTTTAATACCATCTTTTATATCTAATGCTCTTACCAATGTTTCAGTTTTTTCAATTTCTTTGTCAAATACGGTCTGATATTACTTTTATCACAAGTTTGTTGACTGTGGTAGTGCTGCTCATTTTGCATTTGTATAATTGAGAATGGTTTAATCAAAACTTTTCAATGAAAAGAAACAAACCAAACAGTAAATTACAATTTTTGTTGTGTGTACAGTAGATGATTGTATTTCGAATCACTCGGTCATGCAATTGCACTTCAATGCATCTTCAGGGAGTGCAGAGCTACACTTTTCAGAGATTTATGAGGAACTATTTGTACTTATGTGCCTAATTTCTCCAAATTTGGACTTTTAAATTTCAAAAATGTGAAATACTGTTTAACGGTTGTAAGCTAATGAAGATTTGCCATATTTTTTTAAAATGTATTCATGAATGGCATTATTAATCTTTAGCCTTAAAGGGAATCTGTCACCCTAAATTGGTGGGATATTTAAATGATGGCAGTCAGGTCAGATGGGCGGTGTTTTGGGTACTTGCCTTACATGTTGTTCGCCGCTGACTCCATTATTTCTGGGAATTGTAGTCATTGTCCTCCATATAACGCGCCTGCGCATTGCAATCTTGAATTGCGCAAGCGCAGTATGCTTTGCCCGCAGATTGCAATGCGCAAGCGTGTTATATGGAGGGCAACGGCTACAATTCCCAGAAATAATGGAGACAGCGGCAAACAACATGTTAAGGCAAGTACCCAAAACACCGCCCATCTGACCTGACTGCCATCATTTCAATATCCCGCCAATTTAGGGTGACAGATTCCCTTTAAACCACCAATCAGGTACTTTTCTGATACATTTTAAATAAAAAGTGGAGATGTTGTTGCCGTTCACTGACAACTGAGAACCAATGCTTGTCATAAGAAAAAAATATGATGTATTAAATAGGTAGTCTCTGTTTGTATCGTTTTGTTGCAAGGAAATAATGATTTATTCTAGAAAAAGATAGATAGTGAAATTGATGAATGAGGACTGTGTCCTTAAACTTCCCATACTATTGCGTTACTGTGTAAAGTGGAAAACGTGACTTCCTTGCGTGTCTGTGTGCATTGTCTCATAATGATATTTCAAGGCATCCGACAAAGCTTATTTCCTTGGAATGGTTTTGTCAAATAATAAAACTACTTGACATGAATGTAATTGACATCAGATGTGGAGTTATGGAATTGTAAACGTCTTCTTGCTCATTGTTTCAGCATATGCCAAACATTTTTACTTGTTTTTTATTGTTTATGAGCTAGTTAAAAAATGTTTTGAAAATTTCGATTAAATTGTCAATTTTTTTTCTATTATTTCTTTGTCTTAAGTACTTATGAATCTATTAAACACCAATACAATTTGTAGCAACTTGTAGTGGGAAACAGTATTTCTAATTTCCAAATTGTGCATGCAGTATGTGTGTTCAAGCTAATACAATAAATAAAAATGGAAAAGAAATTGAGGATTATTTAGAATGTGACGTTTTTTTTAAGTTTAAATGAGGTAAAATCCTATAACAGGGAATGTTTTCACCTCCTCCACATGCCTGGATTATGTTTGCATTGAATGGTAAATTGTGTATGGATGCAGGGCTAACCATCTATGCAAGATTCAAGTAATCTTAACAAAACATGAGCGTATGCAAGCTTTATTTTAATATTAGACAGCAGAATGAGGTTTACAACTTCATCAGTTAACGATGATATAAAAGCTTAATTGTATCTTCAGCATATATGAATTGATATTTAATCTTGTGCTTCAATTTCTTAAAAGACATTGTATGATGCAGGAAATGTGCAAATTTGGAACCAGAGCCAAAACCATTAGCAGCTGGTGTTGGCTTTAGCAAAAAGCTAGCTCTGATCCCTGATATTAATCTTCTTAAATGCCACAGTCAACAGCTCTTTGCCACCATATCTGCACCACCACAAAGCAATCGATGAGTGCCAATCTTTAAGCATGGCTGCTGAGAATCTAAAAATGGCCATGGCAGGGACAAGGTTTAATAGACTGCCTGTTAGTTTTCATTGAATGGCATAATATACTTCCTAAAATGGCTAAAATAAAAATAAAGACACAGTCTAGTCTAAGTTATCTACTGGGTTTGAAAGTGAATTGGAGATAAAAAAAAAACAGGATTTGAAAGTAAGATTTCAACACCTGTAAGCACTTACATTTTACCCACCTTTTATTATACTTTACTATTCTTTATTTGAGTGTATAATAGAAAGCAGGATTGGAGGTGCACGGTTTGCCATATGATATCTATATAGAATTGGAGCATGAGTTTCAAGATGAATACTACTGTGCCAGAATGTTGAAATCATTGAAGGTCTTAGTAAAGATCTGTAACAGAAAAATGCAACACTGAGGGCAATTGACAATCTTGAAAGTAAAAATCTTGCTTTTTACTGAGCTACTAATTAGTGGTGTAGACATAAAGGGTGGATAAGTGGGTCAAGATGAGCAGGCAAGTAGCTGGATTAATATAGAAAGGGAACATGTAAAGAAGTCTAACGCGACATTCACATGTTCAGCATTTGGTCAGTATTTCACATCAGTATTTGTAAGCCAAATCCAGGAGTGGAACAATGTGCATTTTTCATCCACTCCTAGTTTTGGCTTGCAAATACTGATGTAAAATATTGACCAAATATTGAACGTGTGACCGTGACCTAAGAAAGAGAAATCCATTCCTATTTCTGTACATCCAAGCAACATTGCCAAATTAGGTAATAATACAAGTATGTCAGTCTCATAAAAGGAAAACTTTGTAGATATTGTTCTTTGTAAAATTCTGGGTAATAGCCCAGCTTTCAGTCAGGAGGATGATATTGTACATGGAAAGACAGTTGGTGGTTATAGGTGATTCTATTATCAGGAAGATGACTAGAATAATTTATTGCCAAGACCGGTGCAGTTGGATGGTTTGATGTGTTCCTGGTGCCAGGGTTTGGTACAACTACCATTAAATTTCCTCCTCATATCACAAGATGAGTGCTTAGTCTTTTCTATTTATATTCTTGATGTGGGAACCTAGACTTGAAGCACCACCAATTCATAAGTTGTGCTCACGGTTGCTTTTTTCTTGATATATTACTATGGGGGTTTGTAATGATTCAGCTATTGTGAGCCATGTGGGAACCAATGACAGGATAATTGATAGGTGTAGTAAAATATTTTAAATATTAAAGCTTTAAGCTAATGGGACCACCAAAATCGTTCACGGAATTAGCATACGATATCAATTACATTATTTACAGATTGCCTGAGGAAAATAATTCCTAACTAAAGTATAGGGGAATGCAGCTTTTTTATTTTTTAATGCAATAATATTCTGCCCAGTAATACAAAGCAATTATGTGTGGTCCGTTGTCATAGAATGCATCAACAGATTACTAATAATCCTAAAAATATGTGTGAGCTACATTAGTACATTTAGAAAGTAGTCTCATAGAATAGTTGGAGAAATTAGAGCAGCTAATTGTCATGATGTGACAGTCTTCAGTAAGGAAGGGAGGCCTCAAGCTGTCCCTGGAACTGGGACCCTAACTATACCTGTCCCAGGGTACTCTTGAAAGTAGAGAGGCCGGAGTCTCCAACATTGCTATTCTCTTGTTAAACCCTGGCCTGTCCACTCCAGCATCCCATGAGTCATGGGACCGCAATGTAATGTAATCAAGATACAAAAGAAAAAACAGGGATAACAGAAAACCTCTATAATAAAAAAGCACTAACCAACAATAGGGATAAGGATAGGGACAGGGAGGAATGAACTAAACGGGAGCAGGGATCAGGAGATAAACAGCAAACCACAAAACACTTCTACAGTGACTCTACTCCAAACCCTTAGCATACAACACAGGATACAAATCCTTCACTTCCAAGACAGAGAGGGTCTGGCCAGGCTTCATAGGGAGAGGTAATGACCAAATCAGAAGTAGCTGGAAATGCAGTTGCAAGTTTCTGACTTGCATAGAAAGGGTCATTAACCTTTTCAGCACCAAAGGTAACCAAATTAATTTAATATGGGATCCAAAGACACAGACTAAATAAAAGACCTGCAATTCACAATATGCAGTGATCTACTACCCCAGATCTCCCAGTTTTACATGACATACTTGTGACAGTACCCCCCTTCTACAAGGGCCCCAAGAAACTCAGGACCGGGTTTACCTGGATGGGATAAATGAAAAGATCATATCAATTTACCGGCATTAACCTCAGGTGACGGCACACACATCCACTCATCAGGACCATATCCTTTCCAATGTACTAGGTACTGTACAAAGAAGCGAACCATACAGGAATTGCTGATTTTCACTACCTGAAATTCAAAATTGCCATCAACAATAACTGGTGGGGAGGTAAAGGTTCCACAGGTGCAACAAATTTTTTGAGCAAAGATGAATATTGTTTAATAGAAACTCAGCCAGTGGTAGAAAAGAAGGCCAATCTTCCTGGTTATCTGACACAAAACATCTGAGGTAAATATCCAAACTTTGGATTAGGTGTTCAGTCTACAATTAGCTTAAGGATGGAACGCCAAAGAAAACAGAATAGATGCATCCCTAAACGAGCACAAGAAGAAATTTGGACACAGAATTGGGTTCCCCATAGATGCCTCTCCATTACTAAGCCATGGGCTTGATGTCACTGGACAATACAAAGGTGATATCAACCTCACAAATATAAACCCCACTTGCCACCGCCACAAGGCAAGTGAGAAGAGCTGGGCAAAGCACCACAATTGGCCCATCTAATAGATGTGCCTTTTCTGGGGCAGCTGCAGGCTGCTATTTGTAGGCAGGGTGGGACCATGTCCATGGCCCCTTACTAGCCTGAGAATACTAGCCCCCAGCTTCCTGAATGCTGTGACTTTTCCAAGTTGGTTCCTTGGATCAGGAGCGAGCGTCCTGACTTAGTGAGTGCTGTCAGCCATCCTCAATTTGTACTAGCCGCCAGCTGTCAGAGTGGGGACACATGCTGGATTTTTTAATTATTTACTTAAATAATTAATAAAACAGCATGGGAACCCCTCTATTCTTGATAACCAGCCTTGCTAACGCTGACAGCTGAGGGTTGCAGCCCATAGCTGTCAGTTTTACCTATCTGGTTATCAAAAATACAGGGAAACTATTTTTTTGTTATTATTTATTTACAGCTCAATTGATGGGTCAATTGATGCCACTTTTCCTGGTGTCTGCCCTGAATTTTAGCTGTTTTGGCAGCTTTTTGCCCCCCCATTTAAGGTGTTATTTATGAGTTTTGCCTCCCATTGAAGTAAATAGGGTTCAGGTATGTACGAAGAACTGTTCGGCGAACTGAACTGAACCTTGAAAGGTTCACTCATCTCTGATCATGAGATATTTAAAGCATTCTCCATATTTTCTTTTTCCCATCAATCTAGCGTAGGTTGATCTTAGTTTAATCTGTACAAAGAATGATTTTCTGTAACTGGACTGGCTTCATTAAATGTTTTTTTTTTTTGGAAAAGCTTAATCTAGCCTTTCTATTTTTAATCCTAATTTGTGGTTTGCACCTTGTGGTGAACCCTCTGTTTTTGTCTTCCATGGACGCCCAGGCCTTTTTAAGTTCCAAAGCTCACCAGTGCAATTTTTTTGCAGAATGTACCAAAGTGTTAATTTGGCCACTCCTAACATTTCAGCTCTCTGATGATTTCTTCTTTTTTTCAACCTAATGATGGTCTTTTACTCTTGGTCCCTTTAAAAAGAGGCAGCTACATATTAAAGCTCTGTAATTCCTAAACTCTCATTCCAATTAGAATGTGAATTCCCTGAAATTAAAGCCGAGAGTCTGTACTTTAAGCCCATAATGACAATATAACTATCTTAAAAATGTTTTGATAAACAGCTAAAATGCCAAAACTTGTGTCACTCACAGTCCAAATATTCCTGGACCTAACTGTAGATAAGGCTTGGTAAATATTGAAAAAAATATTGATCGTAGAGTATGTTTGGTTCTTTAGTTAAAGAAGCACTATCATCAAAATTTGTATCCTCTTAATATACTGAAATCATCCTATTATATAGCACTGTGTACTTACAGTTGCTCATTGTGCCCCTTAACCTAGATAATTATTCTCTTTTCCATTAGGTCTATGAATTCTCATGATTAAAGTCTCTCTAGCTGAATCCTTCTAAGCTCTATGTGGAAACAGGAGGCCAATTTTCACTATATGAGTCATAATTAATTAAAAAAGTTCCCAGCACCTGAATCAGGAGTTGAAGAGGGGAATAACTTTAGCAGGGAAAAGAGACTCCCTGTTTCTATATAGAGCAGAGAAAATAGAAGAATTAAGTGAGTAGAAAGGAAAAATGAGCAATTGTAAGTACATAGTGCTATATAATATGATAATTTCAATCTAAAAAAAAAATCAAGTCCTATTTTGTTGCTTATTTAGTAGAGATTTTATCTGTTGTAGTACTCTATTAAACATTTTAAACTGTATTGCTTATAGAAAGCTGTAATTTTATGCTCACCTATATGAAACTTTATGAGTGCACATTTAGGATTGATTGTGTGTTTTTAGAAACTGACAATTAGATGTGGTGAGTCTGGTGACATCAGATTATCATGTTAATTTTTCTGCTAATATATCTTGCAATTACTGTTATTTCAGAGGGGCATCTTTCCAGTAATATCTGGTTTAACAATGACTGTACTATATCACTATTATTTTCACAACATTTTTCTAAACATAACATATTCTGGGTTTTCGCAGGAATGTCATTATTTTCATTTGCTTTACAGTATCTAAACTGTCATACAAACTGTTGTGGGTATGTGTACGTCATTATTGTAAGCAAATGTTATGACTTGGTATACACTGCATAAAAAAATTAATTTATGAAGTGAATGCTACATACTTCTAAACATTACTTGTTTTGGTGATTTACAAAACCAAATTCTAGCCACTTCTTTACCACAACATCCTCTTTTTTGCAGTAGAAAAATATTTTCATTATTATGAAATAGTGTGAATTCCATGTTGCAACATATACGTAGCAGTGGATTTTTTTTCCCATGAGAAGAATATCAGTTTTCACGCAATAGTCTAATCTGAGCATCCAAGGTTTTCTTTAACCTATTTAGTTGTGAACTTTGTGAACTTACTTAAGAGTTTTGTTTAAAAAAACGTATTGTAGCATGAGGAAACCGAGGAAGGATGTACAGTGGGTACAGAAAGTATTCAGACCTCTTTAAATTTTTCACTCTTTGTTTGATTGCAGCCATTTGGTAAATTTAAAAAAGTTAATTTTTTTCTCATTAATATACACTCTGCACCCCATCTTGACTGAAAAAAAGAATGCAGAAATTTTTGCAAATGTATTAAAAAAGAAAAACTGAAATATCACATGGTCATAAGTATTCAGACCCTTTGCTCAGTATTGAGTAGAAGCACCCTTTTGAGCTACTACAGCAATAAGTCTTTTTGGGAATGATGCAACAAGTTTTTCACATCTGGATTTGGGGATCTTCTGCCATTCGTCCTTGCAGATCCTCTCCAGTTTCATCAGGTTGGATGGTGAACGTTGGTGGATAGCCATTTTCAGGTCTCTCCAGAGATGCTCAATTGGGTTTATGTCAGGGCTTTTGCTGGGCCAGTCAAGAATGGTCACAGAGTTGTTCTGAAGCCACTCCTTTGTTATTTTAGCTGTATGCTAAGGGTCATTGTCTTGTTGAAAGGTGAACGTTCAGCCAAGTCTGAGGTCCAGCGAAATTCTGGAAGAGGTTTTCATCCAGGATATCTCTGTACTTGGCCGCATTCATGTTTCCTTCAATTGCAACCAGTCATCCTGTCCCTGCAGCTGAAAAACATCCCCATAGCATGATGCTGCCACCATCATGTTTCACTGTTGGGCTTGTATAGGGCAGGTGATGAGCAGTGCCTGGTTTTCTTCACACATACCGCTTAGAATTATCACTGAAAAGTTCTATCTTCATCTCATCAGACCAGTGAATCTTTTTTCTCATAGTCTGTGAGTCCTTCATGTGTTTTTTAGAAAACTCTATGCGGGCTTTCAATATAAGTAAAAAACTTGGCCCTCAAAATGTATCATGTTGAAAGAAAGGTTCCAATTTATTTGGCATACAGTGATCAATTAAATGTTTTCGGTCTGGGTATAGACCTTCATGAGAAACTATATGCTGCTTGTTCAGGGAACCTCGTGTCATAGCAAGGAAAAAGTTACCAGTGCCATAGGTCTGATAAACAGACCGGGTAAATGTAGTCCCGTGTAGCGGTAAGGGTTAATAGGATAACCCGTTATATATTCTGATTACCGCTAGTTAAAAAAAATCATGTGTCCTGGCGCAGGGAATATGGCGAGCTGCATCACCTGTGAGAAGCGCTTTCATATGTCTAGCATTGAGAAGAGTCTTCTGTCGGGCCACTTTGCTATAAAGGCCCGACTCGTGGAGGGCTACAGTGATAGTTGACTTTGTCGAACTTTCTTCCATCTCCCTTCTGCATATGTGGAGCTCAGTCACAGTGATCTTGGTGTTCTTTACCTCTCTCACCAAGGCTCTTCTCCCATGATTGCTTAGTTTGGCTGGACGGCCAGGTCTAGGAAGACTTCTGGTGGTCCTAAACTTCTTCCATTTAATGATTATGGACGCCACTCTGCTCTTAGGAACCTTGAGTACTCCAGAAATTCTTTTGTAACCTTGGCCAGATCTGTGCCTTGCCACATTTCTGTCTCTGAGATCCTTGGCCAGTTCCTTTGACCTCATGATTCTCATTTTATCTGACATACACTGTGAGCTGTGAGGTCTTATATAGACAGGTGTGTGCCTTTACAAATCAAGTCCTTATCATTTTAATTAAACACAGCTGGACTCCAGTGAAGTAGAACCATCTCAAGGAGGATCACAAGGAAGTGGACAGCATGTGACTTAAATATGAGTGTCTGAGCAAAGGGTCTGAATACTTATGACCATGTGATATTTCAGTTTTTCTTTTTTAATAAATTTGCAATAATGTCCACATTTCTGTTTTTTATCAGTCAAAATGGGATGCAGAGTGTACATTAATGAGAAAAAAATGAACTTTTTGCATTTACCAAATGGCTGCAATGAAAGAAAGAGTGAAAAATTTAAAGGGGTCTGAATACTTTCCGAACCCACTCTGTATACTAATAACTGGTGCACTATAATTATTACTTGTCACCAGGGCATTAGGTTTTTTTGTTATCCTATTGTCTTCTTGTGTGTTATGTATGTTTTTTATTGTTATTAATTAATAAAATATGTTTACAATTTTTGCCATTACACTCCTTTGTTTTGATTGCACTATAGGGTTGCAATAGTGTTACAATCCAGCAGAGCTCAAGAGCTGCAAAAATGTGTTTGTAAGGAGACAAAGTTCAGTTTTCCTGTACTGTCTTTGTGATATGTCTCACACTGGTAACACCCCCTTTCAGTTCAAAAAAAAGTCTTGAAGGTAGATTGTCATAGAGATTATGGCCAGTCCTATGTTCCTGAACAGCTCATTTAAATATCATAAAAACATAGATTTTTCTACAATAAGAGATCGGATAGCAGATTTCAAGGTATCATTTTCTTCGGGTTCCTATGACTTACAGATTCCTTGTAAATAGTTTAAATTTAATGCAAATTAGGGCTAAATATAAAGAAACAAATCATCTATTGTAACTGTGGTCCTGAAACTTCATCTACTGCAAAAATGAAAAAGGTAGCAGTTTTCTTATTTGAATTTCAATTTATGAGCTGCTTCTATGAAACCTTCCAGCGACCTTTTTTGAGTTCAAATTGGGCCGTTTGGGAGGAATCATTATATTTTTCAAGTTAAAGATGACAGCAAAGTATTTTCTATTACTTTTTTTTAAACATTGAGAAAGGTTAAGGTGGGATAGGAGCTTTCAGTTAAAATAAGAATGTTTTTAAAACATATCTTTGTTATGTTGACCTTTAGCATAACATATATAGCAAAATGTATTCTGCTCTCAAAGGAGTCTATATTCTTTACAAGAACTACTTTATTCTTAAATACGGCTGCCAGAGTGCATTGTATGAAGTTTATTTTGGACAATGGATTTCTCTTCTTTTACATGCATTAATGTTGTTGGCAAGAGATTTCTTAGTGTGCTTGAAATTAAAAACATTACAACTGAATACATAGCTGCTTATACTGCTTTTAAATATAAATGTGTGATTTAGGGGTAAATCCCAGACATGACTTTTTCTACGCAGCTTTATGTGTGATAAGAAAATCTAGCTCTAAAGAATATGCCACCAGTCCCATCCAGATAAAGATTAAAAGCCTTGGATAAGACAATGATCATACCTCGGTATTTGTTTTAATCTTAGAGAATCAGGAGGATTATGCTAATCACACAGTTTGATCACAGTGTAATCCGATTTTTTGGGATATGGAGAACATACGGAAAAAAAAATTCTCAATTTTTTTCCATTCTGTCAGTTTGTGAAAATTGAACTGCACTCAGATCTCAGTTCCCTTTTTTCCACAGACCCATTGATTTGCATGTCCTGGTGCAATTCGAATATCGAATGTGAATCAAGCTTGCTGAGATTTTTTCCTCAGAGAGGCTCTGTCAGAGTAAAAAGCTGGACATCTGCATCGCCCCACAGCATAACGTTGATTGGAGTGTGATCAGATGTTTTGTCGGATTGCATTCGGACTGAAAATCCACACAAGCACTAAAATTAAGTCCTAGAATGGATTTAAGAGTTAAAAGTAAACTCTTTTAAATTCTAAAACTTCTCAAGTATACCTAGTAGCGCAGATGGCTGGTAGGTAGCGGGAATGATTGCCCCAGACCCACTTACTCAGTGGGCACCACTCAGTGACTGCAGCTTTAATCTGTATTGGTATGCATGTAGCCGATACAGTAAACCCTATACCACTATCTGTTATATAAACCACAGGTCTCTCTAGGCCTGCCACCTATACAATGGCAAAGATACACACACAACATCAGTGACTCAGAGAAGGAGCTGCAAAGACATCACCCAATCGCTTCATCTATACCTCGATGTTCGTAGAGCTGGAGAACTTGTGAGGATCTGTGGT
>VIAB01007849.1:64049-75212 GCA_009801035.1 Oophaga pumilio
TGCGTCCTCATTCCCATTTGTACAAGGGTCCATGGTGCAGCCCCACTGTCTTCTCCTCACACGGCTCCATGGTGCAGCCCCTCGATCCTCTCCTCACACGGCTCCATGATGCAGCCCCTCAATTCCAGCTTCTTTTCTCCAGCAGCCTCAACAAAAAGCAGCTTCCCACTATGGGACTAGAATGGAGTTGATTCTTTGAGGTGATGATGTCCCCTACCCCTTCCGGTGACATCATCACCTCAAGGAACCAACTCCATTCTAGTCCCAACCATCATAGCTTCAATTGTACTCACATCTGTAAGATGCGAGTACAATTGATCCCTGGGAGCCAGCGGCGCTGTAGCTTCTATGTGTCAGCTGTCAGTTTGACAGCCGGCACAGGGAACAGCAGACTCCCATTCTGGGTAGCGGCAGAATGCATCCGCCGGGGGAGACACTGCGGACCGCTGCATTAGGCGGCTCGACTGCGCTCCCTTGCTCGCTGCTCCCTAATCATTCTGGGCCCCTTTGCAGCGGCGACCCCTGAGACCCCGGTAACTATGCCCCTGCCCTTGCCTATTTATCCTATGGAAAGGATAGACAACACTTCACATAGTATACAAACATATTGATCATATAGCCTCTCAACTATATTTAGACAAGGAAGTGTTTCTCAAAGAAATTTGTAAAAAAATATCTATTAGAACAGCTAAAATACAACATAATATAGAAAAATAGTAAAAGTTGGTGCCTCATCCAAAAACATAAATATAAAGAGGCCAGCTAAGATAGGTCACATAAATACCCAGGGAAAATAAAAGTCGCAGACAAATTGCTGCAATTATTCACTCAATCCTGCATAAAACTGATCAATATATCAAATTGACTACTGTGAATATTCCGTGCATTGAGCACAAACACATATGGTTCAATGAGCAGCTCTATTCCATTGCTCTAATAAAAATGCACCTAAATTGAAGACAATGGTCTGACTTGCATATATCAAAGTGCGCATGCGTAAAAAGTGCAGCGTTCATGCTAGGCATCACAGAGAGACACAGATTTACTGAAAAACAAAGTTTTGCCATCAGTAGAAATCACAATAATATCTTTTGCCATCTCTGCGTACAATGTCAAGTGACACGCTGAACCTCCGAACCCCGACGCGCTTACGAAAGCACTTGTGAAACGCGCATCAGGGTTCAGAGGTTTAGCGTGTCACTTGTCATTGTATCTACACTGTGGACACAAGCCCAGGTAATAAGTATATGACAGAGGATGTTCATTGTCTTAATTTTGATTCAATATCATGGACGCAGAGATGGCAAAAGATATTATTGTGATTTCTATTGAAGGCAAAATTGTGTTTTTCAGTAAATATGTGTCTCTCTGTGACGCCTAGCATGAACTCTGTACTTTTTTACACATGCGCACTTTGATATATGCAAGTCAGACCATTGTCTTCAATTTAGGTGCATTTTTATTAGAGCAATGGAATAGAGCTGCTCATTGAACCATATGTGTTTGTGCTCAATGCAGGCATCACAGAATATTCACAGTAGTCAAATTGATATATTGATCAGTTTTACGCAGGATTGAGAAAATAATTGCAGCAATTTGTCTGCGACCTGATTTTCACTGGGTATTTATGTGACCTATCTTAGCTGACCTCTTTATATTTATGTTTTTTGGTTTGAGGCACCAACTTTTATTATTTGTCTATATTGTGTTGTATTTTAGCTGTTCTAATAAAATTGATATTTTTTACCAATTTGTTTGAGAAACACTTCCTGGTCTAAATATAGTTGATTGGTTATATGATCAAAATGTTTGCATTCAGGAATATGGTCTGATCATACCATGTCTCCTGGTGGTGCAGGAGATACCACTCAATCGGCCATGACTGTCTTCTGTGGCCGCTGGATGGCAGAGGGAGTAAAGCCTCCTTCTTGGCAGAAGAAGTAGTGAAATACCATTCCTAGCTCTAGGCTATGTGCCCACGTGCATAAATAATACCACTTCATGAATGAATACAACTATACAATCAGGTAGAGTAAGAATTAAATCATATTTGGTGAATAGTTGTATGGATATTTATAATGGGAATATTCGCTGAACTTAGAACGACACAAAGGAAAAATTGCGAAAGAATACCCAGCAAGTTTTTAAGTATAAAAAGTTACAATTTTATTGATAAACATACATATCAGGAATCAGGGAACAAGGGGTTGAGAAATAGAGGTCAATTGACCGTATGCCATATATTGGACAGGGGACAACAGGAATCATATGGTTAGACAGTAGTAAGCTTAAAGGATAGTGCAAAAAGATTTTTTATAGTATACATATGTAGTCAAACATTCTTAGATTATTGCACAAATCCCAACAAGAGTAGGTAGTGAACACGTGCTAATATTGCTGTGATAACATTAGTATCGCATAAAGCATACAAATATCATAGTTAGAAATTGCATGTCGCAGCAGCAGTGGTAATGTGGTTTAACTAGGTATCAGCAGGGAAAGCAAAACCCATAGCGCAATAGAAAAACTACCACAAATTACCTGAGCACGTGTATAGCACTGACCGCCTGGTGTACCCTCCCCGACGCGCATTTCGGCAGATTGCCTTTTTCAAGGGGTGATGGGAAACAGGGGAGGTGAAGTATAAAAACAGGTAGTCCACCAATAGAATAGCCCCATAGAAAGCCACGTGATCCGATGGATCAATTGCCCACTGCTCGAATAATTAGTCCTAAGAGGCGTCTTATTGTCATAGTTACGTGGTGTAAACACTTCCTATTACGTCAAGATAGCGCGAGATTTACATACTCACAGCTCATCCATAGAGACACGCACGTCACCGCAGCAACGCTGGACGCCAGGCGGCGTCGGCATCATGTTCGTTGGTGACGCCACTAGGTGACGCCCACAGGAACAGAAAGATGCCGAAAGCCGCCAGGCGCACAGCGCGCCACAGCGCATGCGCGTCAAGTCCGAGAACGAAATGATATAGGTAAGTATAAAGGGAAATGCCACCAAGTAAGTATATATATGACACAGAAACTAGTAACCACATCAGAATGTCAGAAAAAATTACGTTACAGCTTTACATACAGTACTGAACGATCCAACAAATTATGACATGGCAGACAATTTATATAATAGAAACAGTAAATATATAGAGCAATGAGAAAACAAAAGATTCGACTTGATAGGTTGATGGCAGCTTTGTTCCATATAAGGAAGAGAAATTCCAAATACGTGGTTGTATAACATCAGACGTAGCATAATGGGGATATAATGGAGATTGAAAAAGTACTAAAAAGAGGAAAATAAGATAAAAACAATTAAAATCAATGAAACAACACAACATAGGGAATAAGGTCAAAAACCAGCACTCGATGTTATAGAAACGGAACAAAACTAATAGCCTCATTTAGTCCTTTCGGATAAACAGTATCCAAGGTCCATATCCAACGTGTTTCGCGTTGTGCCAATTTTTGGCTTAAATTGCCACCGCGAATACCCGGTTCAATTATATCAATACCTCTGAATCGAATTAATGAACTGTCACATCCATGATGGAGTTTAAAATGTCTTGGTATGGTTCTAAGTGTGGTAAGATCATCATGGTCAGCCGCCGCCTGTATGCTCAAAACATGTTCGCGAATTCGAACTTTGAATTGGCGAGTCGTCATTCCTATATATATAAGATTACAAAGACAGAGAGCAAAGCAAACAACATATCGAGAGGTACAAGAAATGTAACCTCTGATATCAAATTCTCTTGTCCCTGAGGAATTACGGAATGATTTAGTGCGATCCATGTTAGGGCAGGCGACGCACCGACCACAAGGAGCACTACCACACCTAGTAGGACCCTGGTTAAAGAAACCAGATTTAGAGTCAGATCTATAATGACTAGGAACTAATAGGTCCCTAAGGTTCCTAGAGCGTCTTACAGTAATGCTAGGTTTATTAGGGAGAATTTGGTTTAAAACGAAATCGGTTTGGAGAATCGGCCAGGCTTTATGCAGGCATTCTCTCATCCTTGCAAATTGTGCATGATAAGTTGTAATGAACCTTGGGACATTATCAAATTTCCTCTCTTTATTTTTGTATAGGAGAGAGTGACGGGTAGTCCATTTTGCTCTATTATAGGCTCGTTTAATGGCCTGTCTACTATAAACACGTTCATGAAACTTGTCACAAAGATCAGTTGCCTGTAACTCAAAATCCTCCTCATTGGAACAAATTCTACGCAAGCGCAGAAATTGACCCACAGGGATGGAATTAATTAGAGGCTTTGGATGCGCGGAGGAAGCGTGGAGCAACATATTGGTAGATGTAGGTTTTCTAAAAATGCTAGTCTGGAGAGAATCATCAGAATCCCTCCACACCAGCACATCCAAAAAGCTAGTTTTGTTCACATCACTCTGATGTGTAATAAAGATGTTTTTATCGTTGGTGTTGACCATGTCGATAAATGAACTCAATTGTGCATCATTCCACTGCCAGATCATGAAAATATCAACGATGTACCGCATCCAAAGAGGGATGCGGTCCATCGATGAGCCTAGATCTGACAGGGGGAGGTCCCTCTCCCACAGCCCCAGGAACAAGTTGGCATAAGCAGGGGCAAAAGAAGCCCCCATGGCTGTGCCCTGGAGCTGCAGGTAGAAGGACCCCTTGAAGATGAAAAAGTTATGAGTTAATGAGAATTCCAGGAGTTCGAGAATCAGGCCGATGATGTCCACAGGGAAGTTGGACATCCTTAGAAAATAGCTAGCCGCCGCCAGGCCATCAGTGTGTTTGATGTTTGTGTATAAAGACTCTACGTCACCTGTTACTAGTAGAGTATCCTTATCCACATGGAGACCATCAACCCTCTTCAAAAACTCCCCGGTGTCCAGAAGAAAAGACGGTAAGCTCTCAACGAGAGGTTGAAGCTTAGAGTCAATCCAATAATTGACTTTCTCTAAATAGTTACAAGATCCAGATATGATGGGACGTCCTGGAGGGGCCTCCTGGTTTTTATGTATTTTAGGTAGCAAGTACAGAGTCAAAATAGTTGGCTCCTGTACCTGTAGTGCCGAAGCCAGCTCCTTTGTGATAGTACCATGTTGCACAGCTGAATCAAGGATTTTCTTTAGTTTAATCACAAAGGATGACAAGGGGTTAAATGTAAGGCGTTTATAGCAACTGATGTTATTAAGTTGCCTAAATGCCTCCTTTTCATAAAGGGGTTTAGGCCATATAACTATGTTGCCCCCCTTGTCAGCTGGCTTCAGCACCACATCCGGGAGGCCCCGCAGGATGTCCAATCTACTACGTTCATCTCTGTCCCTCGGGACATTCATGAATTCTCTGGTAACAACCTGGACAAAGAGGTCGATTGGTGCGCAGGATGCTAGTGGTGGAAATTTTTTGGATTTGACTCTAATTTGTGAAGGAATCTTCCTCCTTCTCCAAGTTCGTGTTCAGTGGCTAGCTCCTCCAGATCTTGTAATGCTATCTGTTCTTTCTCTGTAGAGAACAGATTTTGCAAATGAGGGTTATGGAAATATCTTTTAAATAACAAAGATCGAGCAAACAGGTGTAAGTCCTTGATTGCTGTAAATGTATCAAATCCGGACTTTGGGGAGAAAGTCAGACCTCTAGACAATAATGCCAAATTAGTATTAGTTAGAATATTGGAGCTGAGGTTAATTACCTTATTGTCATGTTTTCTCACTTCAGGGGATTTATATTGCACCCGTTTGTATGGATGAAAATTCATATCCCTTGGTTTTTTAGATGATCGCGGTCCAGATCGCTTTGTCATAGATGAAGAGGACCAATCAGATAGATCACTCATAGAAGAGAGAGAACTTGACGAAGGTGCCCCTGGCAGGCTAGAGTTCTGAATATTCGGCCTTCTCCACAAATACACCCTTTTATTCGCCAAGTCACTAGAGTCCCTTTGTAGTTTAGAGGATTGCACATCCTGAATTTTCTTCACACAGATGTCAAGATTTTTTTCAATACGGGATTCATAGCCAGCCAATTTCTCCACTGAACATTTAGATTTTAAATTACACTGCGCATCATCAATCTCCTTGTCAAGGTCTAAAATAGTTTTGGAATTAAGATTCACCAATAGTTGCATCAGAGTGAGGGAACATGTGCCACACGCCTCCTCCCAATTCTTAATAAATTCTTCATCCACTATAGGGAACGAAGGAATTACTCGCACTCTTAGCCCTCTAGGAATCATTTTACACATAATATACTTCTCCAAGAACGCTCTATTCCACCATATTTTTGTTCATTTAATCAGTAGTTTTTCAATTTCAAAAGCAAGAGTATCAGAAGATTGATCCACTGATGGCTGGGCATCACTCGCACCCGTTCCAAACACCTGATCAATTTGACCGAGCCACGTTTTGTCTCTGGCTCTGAAATCCATATTCAGAAGAAAATAGAAAAGACCTGTGCAAAACACAGCAAATGATAAATAATACCACTTCATGAATGAATACAACTATACAATCAGGTAGATTAAGAATTAAATCATATTTGGTGAATAGTTGTATGGATATTTATAATGGGAATATTCGCTGAACTTAGAACGACACAAAGGAAAAATTGCGAAAGAATACCCAGCAAGTTTTTAAGTATAAAAAGTTACAATTTTATTGATAAACATACATATCAGGAATCAGGGAACAAGGGGTTGAGAAATAGAGGTCAATTGACCGTATGCCATATGTTGGACAGGGGACAACAGGAATCATATGGTTAGACAGTAGTAAGCTTAAAGGATAGTGCAAAAAGATTTTTTATAGTATACATATGTAGTCAAACATTCTTAGATTATTGCACAAATCCCAACAAGAGTAGATAGTGAACACGTGCTAATATGGCTGTGATAACATTAGTATCGCATAAAGCATACAAATATCATAGATAGAAATTGTATGTCACAGCAGCAGTGGTAATGTGGTTTAACTAGGTATCAGCAGGGAAAGCATAACTCATAGCGCAATAGAAAAACTACCACAAATTACCTGAGCACGTGTATAGCACTGACCGCCTGGTGTGCCCACGTGCAGGATTGTTTGCAGAATTTTCCTGATCAAAACCGGACTCCTTTCCCAAGAAATCCGCACGCTTTTTTGTGTGTTTTTTTGTACGGATTTTGTGCGGATTTTTCGTGTTTTTTTCCGGAGTATCCTAATAAAATAATATAGTGGCAAATCCACAAATTTTCTGCAAAATTAATTAACATGCTGTGTTTTTTTCCGCAATGCGTTTTTTTGCAGAAAAAAAACGCAGCATGGGCACAAAATTTGCTGAATGCATTCTAATAATGGGATACTTAATGTATGCGTTTTTTAAGCGTTTTTTGCAGCGGAAAACCACCGCAAAAACACTAAAAAAACACAAAAAATCCTGAACGTGTGCACATAGCCTAAGAATTCTTAAGGTGCTAAGGGCAGCACAGTGGCTCAGCGGTTAGCACTGTTATTCTACAGCGCATGTATCCTGAGTTTAAATCTCACCAAGGACAACATCTGCAAGGAGTTTGTATGTTTCCCCATGTTGTATAGGATTCCTCTGGGTACTCCGGTTTCCTTCCACACTCCAAAGTCATACTAATAGGGAACATAGATTGTGATCGCCAATGGGGATAGTGCCAATAATGTCTGTAAAGCGCTGTGGAATTAACTGCTCTGTATAAGTGAGTAAAATAAATAAAAAAATAAATAAGGGGCAGAAAAGATAAAGGTATCATTGATAGAAATGAAAGTTTGCAGTGTAAAAGATTAACATTTATTGTGGCAGACAAGGATGACTTTGAGGAACAATGACAGTGTCCCTGCTGTGACTGAGATGAGTGTTGTCACATATTTTACATCCTCATCTTACTCCTACCAATATGTTTGCCTGTGGCAAAGGAGACCAGATATGTTCTGCATTGGGTACTATTACTGCCTGAGTGGCTGGTGCCAATGGTGGTGCTCCCACACTTATAATCTTGTTGCTAGATGTCGTGTTTTGGGTCTTTTTTTCTTTTGCATTACCCCATCTGTTGTCATGGCCACTTTTTCTCTCCCTATACATTTTTAGTTAACCTTTTTAACTGTTTTGAAACACCGTTCTTTCCTTTCAGGCCAATGCACATGCTCGAACACGGTATCCAGGATAGGTTTCAGTCAATTTGACAAGCGCAGTGGGTTTCATAGGCATGTGGAAAGGCTGCACTGTATTGATTAAAGAAGTTGTTCACTGCTTGGATAACTTCTTGTCATACCCCTAGCTTGGCTGCAATAATATAAGCGAACATGAAGAGGAAGTGCGAGATCATCTGCAGCCCATACCTCTTCATGTCCGATTTGTTCGAAAGTGGAGACAGTGACACCAGCAATGATTGGGCACAGGCGTCACGTGTCACAACGCTGCACGAGAATCCTGGGGAGAGCGAGTGCTGACACCGCAGGAATGGCTCCTGCATGAGAGGTGATTATAGGCTTTAATATTTTAGGGGGCCAAACATTTTGATGAAGAAGAGGTTGTGCTGATAGTGGACAACCCCTTTAAGCAATTTGCCTTTATTATTCACAGTACGTATGCACATGTGTATGATTGTAATCAATTTATGCACTGTGCACTTTATAAACTTTGGATTATTGCATAATGTCTTGTTGAATTACGGTATGTTGAATTACCTGTATATTGTATTATGGTATATTACATTATATGACTATACACATTTGCATCTATATAACACTCACTTAATATTATGATAAATATTTATATAAATGATGTTTAAATATGTCTTTCATTGTTATTAGGGATGAGCAAATGTGCTCTATGATACTTGGTTATCACTTGAGTACCACGGTGCTCAGATGTACTTGTTACTCAGCGAGTATTGGATGGTGCACTATGTAAAACTCAAATCGCATTTTTGGCGCCTGTTGCACAGCCAATAAGCATGCTGGGATTGCCTGTGTGTCACTGTAATGCCGTAGCCATTTGGGTTACGGCATTACTGTGATTAGCTGCCGTGTGACATAATCAGGGGTTATAAAAGAACAGGCGCCACCCTGCTCAGCACACTGACACCATTGCACAGCTCTGTGATATTGCGCATTGGAGGGAGAGAGTGCTTGTCTAGGCCTGTGTATGCACAGTATAATGAATCAGAGGCCTGTAGTGTTGATACTGGTGCTGATGCTGATCCATCATACTAACAGCTCTTCTAAGGGCTAATCGTTTGCTTTGCTCTTTGAATCACATACAATCTGCATTTAGCCTAGGGAGGGAAAGAGAGTCGTAGGAGCAGGGATAGTGGCTGAATACAATCAGTAGACAGGGATTAGGGCAATGCAGTTCAATGGCAAATATATAGTTGCATTTTTTGGAGGGAGTAGGTGAAACTTTTTTATATATTTTGATCCATCAAGTATTACGTGCTTTGAGGTGCTATTTCGTGTCATATATCACTCCCAAAAATCATTGAAACATTTTCCTGGATTAAATATCTCACCCATTCACTATTCCGTATTGTGGAGTATATTTCTGTGATCTATAAAACTGAGAAAAAGCATTCAAAAATGTTGTAGGGTTACATTTCTCAGCCATACAGTATTACGTGGTCTGGGTATATTTCTGTGATCTATAAAACTGAGAAAAAGCATTAAAAATTCTGTAGTGTTATATTTCTCAGTCCTACTTTATTACCTTTTTCTAGGTACATATCTGCAATCTATAAAACTGAGATAAAGCATTTACAAATTTTGTAGGGTTACATTTCTCAGCCATACAGTATTACGTGGTCTGGCTATATCTTATGATCTATATGTGAAGGACATCCCCCTTCCCTCCATGTCACCAATGTGATGTATTACACAGACACAGCTCTCCGGCGCCCCCTTTGCCTCTCAGGTCAGTAAGGGAACTGCACCTAGAGCAAATGGCCGCCGGGGAGGGTGTCCTGTTACCCACTGGGTATTCTAAGATTCGTGATCAGAGTAAAAGCATCAGCCCAAAATTAATTTTATGGTTTAATTGCCTTAAGAGCGCACTAGATAATTACAGAAATATACAGTAAGCTATACAATGGAATTACATTTTATTTGCAGTCAGAGTAAAATACAAAAATAATGGTACAAGGCTTAGAGGCATTAGCTAGAGGTCAATATTACCAGGTTGTAGGTCACATGTGGAGGCAGGGAGCTCTGCGATTCACAGGTGAGAATCTTAGTGACTGGACAGTCCCCCAAAACGTGTACCACTGCTCCCTTGGCAGATCTGTCCCTTGCTCCTTCTTAGATCTTCATCGTCTTGGCTTCTGTGAGAATAGAGAGAGTCTGCCGTCTGCTCGCAGCTCTTAAACCTGCTAGGTCCCTCCCCTAGGTGTCCGAGGGTGGGCTGATAATCTCCACTCTTAGTTCCCTGCAGAATTTATTCCCAATATCTAACAAAGGGGTTAACTTTCTCCAGGACGATCGGATCAGGACACGAGAGGTACCAGCGGATGCAGTTTGTTTTGCCTATCGCGTGGAGATCAAACCTGGCCCGATTGGGTCTCTGTGGAGGGCCAAACTCTATATCTCAGGCCCCCGAGCCATCACCGACTCGGGAGTTGCACTGTCAGATGCCCGAGGTCCACAGGATCACGCAGATATTTTTTATGAGTCTGTACCTAGAAAGATGTGCTCATAATTCATAATCCTAGAACGGAGCTGTCTTGGCTGGGATATACAATGGATGTGTTTTCTGTGTCTAGCTGGCAGGTATAATCTAATTGAAGCCCCCAGGCAGCTTCAGGCCCCATGCCGAGGTGGTTGCAGACTCCACCTTTGAAGTCCTGTTTTTGGCCTGCTCTATTTAGCATACTAAAAGGACCTGGTTATTCAGAGTGGAGACTAAACCCTATTGTCTTCAATATGCCTAAGGCCATGGGGCCAGGTGCAGCCAGCTGCCTGTGGCCCTGAGAATTCAGACAAAATGGAGGCTGGAACAGGCCAATCCAAGATGGTGGCTGTTGCTTCATCACACCTCCCAGCTTTAGAGGGTGCTAGGGGGTATCACATTCCTGTGTTCCCCATGCGCCCTTCCGCACCCTCTCCTTGCCAGGACAATCCATCAATGTTACCATGGTCCCTGCCTCTTTTGTGGCGAATGGTGAAGTGG